>JABUQX010080848.1:12500-32704 GCA_015478945.1 Trachelipus rathkii
TGGAAACAGGAGTATTGATATCTGACTGAATACAATAATGCAGCCGAAATTTTTTTTTCTTATAAAAAATTGAAAACAAGTTCCTTAATTATATTTCTAAGATAAGAATATTCAACATATATTATATAAAATTTCACCGAAAAGAAAATTGATAATACCTTCTAGAAATACAAAAATATATGAGAAAAAACAAATAAAACTACTTTGACAAACCATAGTTCTGTAAGTAAGATTTGACAATATTTAAAACAATTGTTACGAAAGCATTTAAAAACTAGTCTAAATCTAATCTATACCTATAAAATGTTCGTTTTTCATCACTAATACTGAAGGGCCCTAACCTACCATTCTTTCTCTCTTAATATATATAAAAGAGATTTAAAAAGAATCTTTAAACTCTATTTTATATATTCTTTTAAATATACAAAAATCAGAAAGGTCAACAATTCTTAAAACTTATTTCCTTCTTTGATTAAATTTGTATTTTTAACACTATATTCTCACTTAAGTATTGCTTTATTTTTTACATAACTATTACTAAGGAAACTGTACTCACAATGTTATCTTAAATAAAGAGGATCTATCAACAAAATAAATCCACTTTTTGAACTCATTACTCGAAAAAAAGAACAAACACTATAATAATACTAACAAAAAAATAAAAAACCGTATTTAAAATAATTATTCCTAATTTAACTAATATCTCTTGTCGAGTCGTCTTCTAAAATCTTCTGCATCGTCTCACCAGTAGTTAGAATAACTTCCTACACAAGACTGAAAATAAAATCAATAATAAATATGAATATAAACAAACTAAATAAAGAAAAGTTCAAATTAAATACAAGGAAATATTAAAACTTACTTACCATACAATGAGCTTGCCAGTTCTTCTTCCATTGGCGCATATCTTTTATTGGAATCCTTTGAACTTTCGATGTTTAAGTTGGTTACCATATCTATTTTTGTTATGATATCAACTTCGTCATCAAAAAGAGACAGAATTACTACTTCCTCAAACAAATAAATAAAATAAGCAAATATATTTTTAGTGAATAAATGACCCTTGACATCTATCGTGCTTGATACATTGCACCTGGAGGCCTTATTTTCAGTTTTTTGCCATCATCTTCCCCAAAAAATGTGAGAGAAATCTCAATAAGTTCACGGTATTCGTGCCTCACGATAGATTTCTTTAATTCAGCTGAAAAGAACTGTAACAATCCTTCAATTTCTGTTTCAGTAAAATATTTTTTTACAATATCGGTATTTGTTTGAATCTTCCTTTGGTCAATGTTTTTCCATTTATCCTTAAAATTTTTAATGAAAGCATTGGCTGGGCTACTTGTCACTTGGTGTATTTTGTTTTCAATTACATTTTTCAGTACCAATTCATAAACAAAATGTCGACATGAAAAAAGTATCAACTCTTTCTAGTTTTTGTTCCAAAAGTACACAAGCACCATTTAAGTGACCTGTATTAGAAGCTGTTGTGTCGCAGAACATTTTCTGTACTTTATCTCTTAAATCCCAGTCAGTAAGAGTTCTCAAAACTGTTTAAGCTTGCTCTGTACCAGAAGAGCCGTTTAGTTTTGGTACTGCAAGAAGTTGCTCTATTTCCAAATGTAATTATGATGGGTAGTCGTTCTTCTTTGAATCTTCTTATGTTTAACGCAGGTAACAATTTGCACATTCCAATGAAACTTCATGACTTCACAGTTACATGCATATGAAATCTTCCTTTATAGCTTCCTGCTCCGTCTCTTCCCCTTGTCTGCGTGTTCGAATTCATATTAAACTAAAAATTCTTGGCTAGAAAATTTTCGAGCAAACTTCCAAGGCTTAGACAATTTACTTTTAACTATCTAAGGATATTTCTCTTCGCATAACTGGCATCTATCTTCACAATTTACTTTTAAGTATGTAAGGACGTTTCCCTTTGTTACCTCCTTGTAGGCTTCCGATTGTTTAATTTTAAATAAAGTTCCGGTTTAAAATTGCCCCTTATCTTGCAGCATGGCTGAAAAAAAAATTTAAGGCACGTGGTATGGGTTCATATTTAACACTGAAATTTTTTTTTCTGTAGGATTGTGTGAAACTTTATGGAGAAAAGATTTGGAACCAGATGATTTGTTTGAAGTTATAAGTCAGTCTCTTCTTAATGCAGTAGACAGAGATGCTATCTCTGGTATGGGTGCTGTCGTTCATATTATGTAAGTTGGAGAATTTTTTTTATTACCGTTTTCTACATTTTTAAAGCTAATGTAATTAAAATTCTCCATATCAGATTTGCATCAAATTAAGAGGTTATTAAAATATGTTTAGATTTTTCTCTCATACCTTTGGTTTAAAATATTTACATTTTGCTTATAAATAACTTTGTTTCTGTATTTAAATGATTTTTATTTATATATAGCATTGTTAGTTTGCTATCATCATATGAGAATGATATTGAATTGGAGTACTGCCTATTTTATTTTGTGATTGTTGGCAAAGAAATGTAAAATATTAAACCTGTAAGCGGAAATAAAAAAAAAAAAATTTCTCACAAAGCAATTTCTTTGTTAAGGCTAATGCCATTTATATATAGATTTCCGGTGTTTATCTTAAAAGTTAGTGAGTTTTCGTCCGATTCTGATCTTCCCACATCCAACTTTAGTGTAGACCTTTTTTAACCTTTTCGTTTAAGGAAGTCAGAATTTTTTGATTTTTTAAAAAAGTTTTATCATTGCTTCATTGGGGAAAGTAAAATACTATTAGAAAGAAAATTGAGTTACTACATGTTAGTTTGATATTAATAAATTCATTAAATTGTACTGTACAAATATTGAAATGAAGCTTGTGTAACCTCTCAAAAAAAAATTAATCCCTCGACAAATAATAAAAAAGCAAAGTGGATGATTTTCACACACTACATAGAAATCCTCTGATCTCAAACGAAGTAGCCAACCCAAAATCTCTTAGCACAGGCATCAATACCTTCATCAAAGAAATGTACTCAAATGATACAGGAAAAACACAATCTTTCCTTAAAAATCGTTCTTTTAAGAGTATCTAAATTTTAAGTGAAAATAAAAAAACTAATCAAAGTTAAAAATATCATTGATGAAAACATCACAGTAATCAATAATAACATAAATAAAACATAACTAATAAAAGACATGCATAAACACACTTTAATGAAATACATCATTAAAATAACGAAATCAATTACCATTCAGATCCCAAACTTAACACAATTCACACTGCTTTTAAATGCATTTCAATGAAACCTTAGCGCTCAAATGTTCCACATACAGTAAAAATAAAATTTTAAATATAACCAATAATTTCAAATAATGTTGAAATTAGGAACAAATGCTACTTTAATTTTAAATTGTAAATTGGGTGAAAATACGCTCCTACTCTAATTTTAGAAGTAAAATTTTTTATCTTAAAATAAACTGTCACAACACTACTCAAACATTTTCTAAATAAAACCTATGGAAAAGTTTAACAAACCTGATAGATAAAAGCACATAACAGGTAATCAAAAAATTTCGCTTTTATGTTTTTTGAAATTGCATTTCAATAACACATTCTTTTAACGAGATGCTAAAAAAAACAATCCCCCATCCCTAAATAAGCTGCAATATAATAAATTTAGGAAAAATCGCACCTTTAAGAGTAAATTATGTAACTGTAAAATTTAGAAAAAGAGTAAATTTAGAATTTTAAACTTTTTTATTATTAAAACAGGCTTTCACGTCTAATGAAATATTTGGTATATAAAACCAAATCATTGACAATTTCATCACAAACACGTTAATTAGACACATAAAATACTAACAAATCGCTTTTTCTCTTTCTTGAAATTCATTCAATGAACACATTATTTTTCAAATGCTAAAATCCCGTTAAAAACAATTTTAAGAAACACCAAATAATTTCAAATGTTGAAAATTTAGAAAATCTCCGCAACTTCATCATTCTATGTGAAATTTAAGAAAAAGCTAATTTTATATAAAATTTTTTATTAAATAGGTTTTCACTACTAATAAAATGTGGAAAAAAAAACAACAAAAACTGAAATTGATTAAAAAACGTTAAATTTAAGAACCTAAAACTATTAAAACAAATTCACTTTTTTGCTTTTTAAAATTTATGTAAATAAAACACATAATTATGTTTAAATGCTCAAAATCCCGTTAAAAACTCAATTTAGAATTACCCAAATAAATTTCAATGTTTAAATTAGGAAAAATCGTACTTGTTAGATTTCGTAACACTTGTTAATTAGTAATTATGATCATAGACATTTTAGAAGTAATTTTTATTAAAACAGATTTCACAAACTAATATAAATATATGGATTATAAAAAACAATATTGAAATTCATTAAAAAAACCCTAATTTAAGACCCTAAACACTTAATAATTGAATTTCTCTGCTTTTTAAAATGCATTTCAATTTAAACATCATTTTTCAAAATAGCTAAACAATCGCTTAAAAATCAATTTTTAAGAATATACCAATATTCTAAAGGTATGCGAAAAAATTATTTATAAGAGATATTTTTTATTTGTGCAAAGTTTATAAATGAGTTAAAATAAAGCTTCTTTAAATCAATTTCCAAAAAAACTCCAATGTATTTAAACAACATTTAGTACCTATTTTAACAGTCCATAAAATAATATGCCCACATCAATACGTGTCTCTCTTATTACCCTGCTTATGAAATAAATATTCTAAATAATTTTAAATTTTTAGGTACTAAGTTTCAAGAATTACTCTTTTCCTATTGTATCAAATTTTCAAATTCTTCTATCCACAAATTCTTTGTTTCTCCTATTCACAAATTCTACCAGAAATGTTGGCTCTTCTTACAACGTATTTAGATCTACGTAAAACAAAGTAATAATATAAAATTCCACAACCACGACGTACCAATTATAAAGAGCACAATCTTGCTGCTTTAAATAAAATGTTTAAGAAAGAATTGCAGTATTTTTTAACGTTGTAACGAAGATCTTAATATGCGTCTATGCTTTTAACAGACCTACATCCAATATGCTGTCATACTTGCTTAGAAATGCTTTATTAATAAAACAAATATAAATACATAATTCCCAAACGACAAAGAAAAGTAAAGATTAAAAAATAAAATCTAAAAATAAATTCCAAAAAAACAAAACTCCATTATTTAAACTTTTAGAGAGTTCATAATATGAAACGGCCCACATCAATATTTCTTCCTATCTTATACGACTATGTGAAATAAAATGTTTAAATATGAATTACTGTTCCTACTCTTCCACAATTACAACTATTGCTTCTTCTCCTCCTAACATTTTCGATAATTATTCTACTTCTAACCTTTCTAATAGCAATAAGTTCAAATCTACGCCTAATCAGATAGTTCGCTCTCTTTCATGATCTTTATAAAACAAAATTAAAAATATAAGTCTTATAACCAACAAAATACGTAAGGTGTAAAACTTTAGTCTTCTGCTTAATAAATTTCCAAAGAATTGCATTATTTTTAATTTTTAACGATCTAATATTGTCTTATGTTTTAAACGCCCATCCAATATGCTTGCTCTCTTGCTTGACAAATGCTTTAAAAACAAACATAAATAATCCAAACCTCATGTACTATACAAGTTACAATCTTGTCCTTATCAAATTTTCCGAAATTTTTTCTCATTTCTTAACTTTTTTAAACGACTTAAATTATATCTTTAAAATACCCGATATCCAGAAGTTGGCTCCTACAAGTGATCTGCTTTACTAAACAAAACTAAAACTTTAAATTTATAAAACCAACTAACTACTAAATGTCAAAGACTAAATCTGCGCTTAATACCATTCACAAGATTGCATTTGTAAAAACTTTAACGATCTTAATTTTTTTCATTTTTAACGCCCACATCCAATATGAGATTTCTTTGCTATGACATATAAAACAATATAAATAATCTCGACTACGCGTCGCCTGAAAAGGTAAAAGATCTAATAACGCAATTTAAATAAATTTTCCAAAAAAACCTCCACATCTTAAACATTTACACCTACATTAAGGTCCTTAAACTAAACTCTCATCACCATTACGTTCGCTCTTTTGTAGACTCTATATGATATTAAAATTCTAATAAATCCCAATATCCTAGGTACAAGTATAAGATTTACAATCTTTATTCCTTTATTCAAATTTTCTCGAATTTTTTCTTCCATTTCCTAACTTTAAACGATTTAATTAGTCTTCAATGAACGCCTATCATATTTGCTCCACTCTACAATGGAATTAACAAACAATTAAAATTAAATCCAAACCTCTACGATACAAGTTATAAGACCTACATTGCTCCATTATAAAATCCGCAAGAATGTGCAATTATTTTTTAACTTGCTATAACAATACTTAATATGTCTACTTCTCTAACGCTACCCCAGATATGCGTCTCTCTGCATTAGGAAATGCTTATAAAAACAAGATTAATAACTTAAAAGAAACTTCTGTAGTGCAAAGCGTAAAAGAGTTAAAATATAGCTATACATAATCAAATTAAAAAAAAAAAACTCCTTTATTTTTTAAACTTTTGAGGCTATTTCTTCATAAATAAACAGCCCACAATCAAGACATGTGCTCTCTTAATACAGACATGTTATAAAAAGAAATTTCTAATAATACCCCAACCCCGTAGTATTAGGTACCAAGAATACAATCTATCCTTATTCATTCCGAAATTTTTTTTCATCTTACTCTTAAACAACTTAATTTTGTTTTAATTAGCACAGTACAGTTACTTTAATTTTCGCTCTCTTACAAGTGAGATGTTATATAAAACAAAAGTAAAAATTATAATCCCAAACCACGTAATTACCCATGATTAGAGCTCATTTGCTGCTTTATACAAACTAATAAATTACCAAACCTGAGGTACAAGTAACCAAGATTACAATCTTGCTCCTTGATTCATTCGAATTTATTTTTCATCTAAAATTTAAACGAGTTCAATACTCTTTAGAAATACAAAATGACCTGCCTCTACAATATTTGCTCTTTTATCATGGGAGACGCATTCTAAAACAAAAGTAAAATAAATTCCACACCACCACGTCCATATTTGATACAATCTTAGTCTTCTTTATTAAAATTTTTCGAAGAATTGCATGTTTGTTAATTTATTTAACGACCTATACGTCTATGGGTATAAACAGCCTACATCAGATATGGCTGCCTACTCTTCTTAGAGAAATGCTTTTAAAAAACAACTATAAATTAATTCCCAAACCGCGCTTTACAAAAAGATAGAAAATAAAGACTCCTTTAGTTTCAATTTCCTAAAAAAAAAAAAGATTTATTTTAAAAAATTCTATGCACCATTTAATTTCATATAATGAACTCCCAAATTCTGTGAATTTTTTCTTTCTTCAGGATTGTCTTAAAAAAATTCCTTAATAAATTTCCAAAACCCCGTAGATATTAAGTTAAAAGAATTCTTTTTTTTTTTCAAATTTTTTAAATTATTGTCACTTCAATTACTTTTAACGACTTAATCTAATGTCTTTAAAATGAGCGCCACATCCACTATTGCCTTCCTTACATGGGAGGATGCTTTAAAAACAAAGTAAAATTGTAAGATTCAAAAACCACAATACAATCTATAGACTACATCTTATCTGCTTTAAATACGAATTTTCCGGAAAAAGAATTACTATAATTCTTTTACTTTTAATGTATCTAATTTTATCTATTTTTTAAAACGCCCACCTCGATTTCTCGTTCTCATCTAGAGAAAGCTTTATAAAAAAACCAAAATATAATAAATATCGATGGGATCATATAAATGAAATGAACAGTTTTATAACCAATTTGAAAAATTTCCAAAATAACTCAATTTACCCCTGCTAATATATTACTTGTTAAAATATTCAATTATACATAGTAATTATTCAACAAGTTCTTGATCCATAGAGAAACTTTATATATAAAATCAAATAAATTCCCAATCCCTAGTCACAAATTATAAAGTTAAAGACTTTTTCTTTTTATTCAAGTTTTAATTTCTTCAAAGGGAATGGGAAAAAATAAAAACGGAATTTAAAATCTAACTCAATTTCTCCAATTTTGTCCTACAGAGAACTGCTTTATCAAACAAATTAAAATTAAATTCCAAACCATTACAGGCCACGTCCTATAGAGCACAATCTTGTTGGCTTTAATATAATATGCTGAAGGCATTATGTTTAACGGGAAAGACTAAATCATTTTGCTTTTATGTTTAAACCTACTGAAAAGTTACTTTTTCTCCTTGATTCGAAATCCTTTATAAAAAAATATGACATAAATTCCAAACCCCGTAGGTGAAAGTAAAAAGAGTTAAAAATTTCTTATTATCTTAGTTGCAATTTTTCCAAAATTCCGATTCCATTCCTTTTTAAACACTTAAGCGACTTTTTAAATAAACCGCACATTTCAAATAATAAGATTATTCTCTGTTCACTTGCTTTTGAAATTAAAATCTAAAGAAATTCGAAACCCCAGGTATCATATTGCAACATAAATCAATCTTGTTCCCTTATTAAATTTCACAAATTTTTTCCCTCATTTTTACATTTTACAACGACTATAATATTAGGGCTTAAATGAGCCGGGCTACATTAAATATGTGGCCCTCTACAGGAGAATGCTATAAACAAATGCTAATAAATCCTCACACGTACTACCCATTAGAAACTTCCATCTTCTCTTATTAATACATTTTCCTCAATATGATATTTTATTTATTTTTAAACGATCTAAACATTGGTGTATTTTTAACTCCACACCAGACTGTGCCATCTCTTGGCTTAGAATACTTTACAAAAACAAATATTAACTTAAATTCCCAAACCCCTTAGTTGCAAAGTTAAAAAAAAGCTTCCTTAATCAAATTTCCCAAAAAAATCCATTATTTAAAACTTTTAGACCTATATAAAGTCCTAAATTAAAAGCCCAGCATCAGGTAATTGCTCTCTTATTACTACGTCATATATAACTTAAAATCACATAACATCCAAAACCCACATCCGCATCTATTTCCGCAATGAATATTGACCATGTACGCCATACATCTAAAATGTGATCTTTATCATGGAACGCTATAAAACAGAAAGTAACAAATTTAAATTACAAACCTATTACCATAATTAAATCGCGATAATCTTGCGTTTTAACAAAATTTTCAAAGAATTCCATATTTTAAAATTATAAAACATCTAATATTGATCTATTTTTAACGTCCCAAATCCATATTTGTCCTCTCTACTTAGGAAATGCTTAATAACAACAAATATATAAATAATTCCCAACCCCGAGGTGCCAAGCTAAAGAATTAAATACACGCTCTTTAATTACAAATTTCCAAAAAAAAAAACTCCATATTTAAAACATTTAGACCTCAATGTAGGCGATAAATGACGGCCACATCCAGAGAATGTGCGCTCTATACTTAGAACTATATAAAATACAATTAAATAAGTTACCTAAACCTAATACAACATATTGATTTAACGTCTGTTCTTTATTCAAATTTTAAGAACTTTTCTTCTTCAATTCTGTACTTTTAAACGACCTAAATCTTGGTCTTTAAACACAGACAATCCTACATCCCAAATGGTTGCTTTCTCACAAGGAGATTTTATCTAACAATAAGTAAAATTTAATTTCCAAACCACGTACTACAATGTTATAACTACCATTATATGGGCTTAAACTACATACCCATATAGACTCAGTTAAAAGTTTAAAAATATAGCGCATATTCTATTGAATTTTCAAAAGCAGGTCATTACTGTAAGCTCTATAACATAGTACGTCACGATCGGTTTGGAGACATTTAAATTTCAATTTAATTTAAGTACGTTTAAAAAAGTTAAAAAATTTGAAGAAAAAAAACAATTCGAAATTTATTAATAAAAGCGAAACAGATTATATTCCTTTCTATCGACTTAACCTACGTTTATTGGGATTTAATAGAAAGTCGTATTTCATAAAGGGGCCAAAATCTAGATAGCAGAATGCAACAATCTTGATCTGGGCCTTTTATCATTATGAAAGGCCCCAATTTAGCCACGAAAATTTTTTAAATAACTAACAATTGGGATTTTTTTTTTTTTTTGAAAATTGAAATTAAAAAGCTTATTCTACAATACAACATGACTACCGTTCCCTCCCACTCTACTCACCTGACCTGGCCATCTGCAACGCTCACGCGGTGGGAAACCTTTAGTTTATATTTGTTTTTTTTTCATAAGAGCTACATTTCACCTAAATCGGTAAGAGACACATATCTGGATTATGGTCGTTTAAAAAAAATTATCAAATTATATAATTTCTTTTAAATTTATTCAAAACTCATGGCAACTTCCATTTCGGAACATTATTAAAACAGCCATGAGTACTCTACTATAACTCGTTAGTCAGTACGTTTCACGTCGTTTGTCGTAAATTTAATTAAACTTTTTGTTCTATAAAGTGCCCCACGTCATCTCCTTGATTTTCCAATTTCCCTCTTTCCAAATATCTATCCATCTCTACGTGACCTGAATTCTGGAGCCACTCTCAATTTAACATCGTTTCAAAGTTACAGATGGAAGAACTAATTTCGGGAACTTCTGAACAAGTATCCAAGATATTTGTTCAACCTACTACACACCCTTTGTACATACAGGGTTGATCTATATTATTTTTATCTAAGACTAGCCATACCCGGACTTGACTGTTATGTGTAATAACTTGGTACGTACGTGTTTATCAGCGCAATTTAAATCTTTTTGTTTTATAAAGCATCTCACCTGTAAGAAAGCCAACATATCGGAATGACAATGCAGTAACTCATTTAAAAATAATTTAATCGTAACAAAAGTTAGGCATTGGGGATGAAAATCGGGAAATCTTGAAATTACAAAGAACAAGATTTGGAACCTTCTTAACTTGTACTACGCTTTGCTACACTTATTAGAATTACATTTCATACAACACGTCTCCTAAATACAGAAGCTCAAAAACATATTACTTGAATGTGACGCTTTCATATTTACCATTTAATTCTAGATCACGCTAAAATGTTTTCAGGCAAAATCATATTTTCTTTTTATCGTTGGGATAATTTATTAAAGCAAGCTATCTTAGAATCTGTTTACTTTCACCTACGCGTTTGAAATTTAACTTAATTTGTATTTTTATAAACAATTTCTAAGCAGAAACAGCATATGCTGGATGTGGCGTCGATTTAAAACCATAGACCAATATTAAATCGTTAAAAGTTAAAACATTATTTCTTTCGAAACAATTTTATTAAAAGCAAAATGTAGCTCTTATCATCCATCTTGCACTACGTGTTTGTGATTTATTATTACTTTGTTTTCTAAGCATCTCCCAGTACGAAGCAATATATCGATGCTGACCGGATATTGGTAAAAGAACTATTATAAGTCGTTAAAGTTAAAAATTGAGAAAAAACAAATTCTAGCTATAGTCACAGTAACAAGATTGTAATTCTTCTAACTAATACCTACGGGGTTTGTAATTGTAATTTGTAATTTCTTATTATAAAAGAAGTCCTGAATAAGAGAGCCAACACTTATACATGACCTTGGACTTTGATTATGACCTAAATAGGTCAGCTAAAATGTTATCATTACAAATAATGGAGTTCTTTTTTTTTTCTTTTTTTTTTTTCGGAAAATTTGCATAAAGAAGCTTTGTATTTAACTCTTTACTCTTGCACACTACCGGAGGTCTTCGAGAATTATCATTTATATTGTTTTTTATAAATTAGTTTCCTAAACACGACAGACCGTTATCTGATATGCCGTATTAAACAAACAGACATACTAGAGAAACAAAGAGAATAATGCAATTCTTCCGGAAAATTTTATTAAAGCAGAAAGAGCTTTTAACCTCTTTATCCAAACCGGTACTCACGTGTTCTTGAACTTAATTCTTTTGTTATACAGCGATCTCACTTCGATAAGAGAGCCACACTATCTCGATTAATTCCAGCTAATTAAAAAAATTTAGTATTAAAATTAAGAATAAGAAAAAAATTCGACACAAATTGAATAAAGGATACAGATTGCTAAATTTAGTTAAACTTAAACCTACGGGTTGGACTCTATTAGCATTTTTCATAAGAACCTATAAATAAACAACGTACCTTATGGGGACGTTCATTTATAGCATCCTTAATAGGTCGCAAGAATGGTTTTAAAAAAATGTATATCTCTTTTGGAAAATTTAGAGTGCAAGATTTAATGACCTTTGCACTACGGCTGGTTGAATTTATTATATTTGTTTTTATAAACGCATTTCCTAAGCAGAGACACAATCTGGATTGTCCGTTTAAACATCACAATATTAGATCTTAAAAAGTAAAAATAATGCTTTCTTTCGACCTAGAAAGAAAAAGACTCTTCTTATAACTTGTACTACGTGGTTGGAATTAATTTATTTATTTTTAAGCATCTTCCCATGTACGAGAGATTACAATCGTGCTACTTGCTTCTTTAATAAAGACATTAAACTTAATGCTCAACCACTATTACAGATATAAGACTACAATCATATGCTTTATAAATTTTCCAGATTGCATATTTTTTAACTATTTACGATTGGTATTAGTCTATGTTTTTAACGGCCCACCCCGTCCTGTGTCTTTAGCTTATAAATCTTTATATAAAACAATATGATAAAGTCCCAAACCGTAAAAAGAAGAGGGTAAAAGATTTAAAATAAAGCTTCATTAAATCCAAATTTTTCAAATAAATCTCCATTATTTTTAATAACACTCTTTACGCGAGCCTTTAAAAATACGGTCCACATCAAGACATAAGTTGGCTCTCTTATTCATGGACTTGCTTATGCATAAAGTTCTAAACAATTCCAAACCCCGTAAGTATCAATATACAAGAAATAAATTTGGTTCTTTATTCCAAGTTTATCGAGAAATTTTTTCTCAATGCTAATCTTTAAACGACTTAATGTCTTTTAAATGTGAGCGCCTACCATTAATATGGTGCTCTCTTACATGGAGAATGCTTTATAAAACAAAGGTAAAATAAATTCCCAAACCACGTACGTACCAAGTATAAGAGCTACAATCTTCTGCTTAATAAATTTCCGAAGTAACTGCTTATTTAACTTTTCACATCTATGTTGAGTCTTTTCTTCATCACCAACATCCAATATGATCCTCTCCACTTAGAATACTTTATCAACTAACACAATATGATACTCAAAACCTGTAGGCAAAAAAGCGATACAGTTAAAATCTCTCAAACTTTAATCAATATTTTCTCAAAGTTAAAATAGTAAAATAGCTTGAATCTGCATTATAAGTCTTAAATTTCATCTATATCAATAAATTCAGCTACAAGACCTACAATTCCAGAATAACTCAGATTTCTAAATAATTCCCACCTAGCTACTAAGATTACAATGAATCTAATCTTCCTTTATTCAACATTTCCGAAATCTTATTTAAATTCGACTTTAACCACTTAATTTCGATGTATTGAACTTACCTGCATTATGCAGATATGTGCCTTGACAAGGAATGCTTATAAACAAAGGGTAAATTGCAAATTACAAATAACTCATATGTTATAAAGCTCAACAATCTTGCTGCTTAATAAAAATTTCCTAAAAGAATGCTTATATTTTACTCTTTAACATTAATATTGGTCGTATGTTTTTAACACGCCCATATCACCGCTTATATAACTTCGTTCGTATTGGCGTTTGGGAATTTTTAATTTTACTATCTTTACTATTAACATGCACTGTAGAAAGCCACATTCGATGTAGCGTTTGAATTTTAAAAGAACTAATCTCTATCGTTTAGAAAACATTAATGGGGGGAATTTTGGAGAAAAAGTTCGACAAATTGAATAAAGAAACAGATTTAACTCTCAACTTTGTATCTACTGTTTTTGTACTTAATTCAGAACTTTTTTTATGTCACATAGCACTCCTATAGGAAGCCAAACATATGCTAATGTGGCTCCGGTCTCATATGACCTCTAATTAGGACGCAATAATGTGTCCAAATAGCTGTTTTTTTGGAAAATTGATAAAAGCACTTTTATTTAACTTTTTACCTTTGCACCTACGATGTTTTGTATTTATTGATATATATGCTTTTTTAAAAGCTCATTTGCCATAAATAAGAGAGAACAATTCTGGATGTGGGCGCGTATTAAAAAAACTAGATCAAAATATTTGATCATTAAAAATTTCTCAAATACAATTCTTTCTGGAAATTATTAATCCTACAAACAGCAGATTGTACTCTTCATACTTCTACGTACGTCGAGTTTGAAAATTAATTTACCTTTTGTTTTAAACTTTCATATGTAGAAGGACTCAGCATCATCTAATGTTAGGCCCGTCTATTTAAACCTAATGTTGTAAGCTCCTTAAAACGTTAAGACATTGAAAAATAATTCGGAAATGGAACAAAGACCAACTTAACTCTTGTAACTTCTCTACTAAGAGGTTTGGAATTATTTTATTAAACAGGCAGGATCCTAGTAGTTGTTATAACGTTCGTACGTACGTGCGTTTGGAATTATTTACTTTTGTTTTAAAGCATCCATTTACGAGACTCAACAATCTGGATGTTGGCCGGCCCATTTTAAAACCATAATTTAAGTCGGTTATAAAAGTAAGCACTGAGAAAAAATTATCGGAAAAATTTAAAAAGAACAAGATTGGAAACTCTTTAATCTTTTACACTACCGGGGTTTATTGATAACGATTAAATTTAATTTCTTCACAACACGCTACCTACATAAGACGACCCAATTTCTCGATGTGAGCCTTCCCATTTTATGCATCTTATTAAGGTTCCTAGAATGTTATAACATTCGAAAGTTGATGTAAATAGGGTAAATTATAAAAAAAAGAAAACTTAAATCTTTACCTTGCACTTTTCGATTATAAAGGCTGCTAATGACACCAAACGAACTTTCTGGGGAACAAGAATCAGTTGTGTTGGCCGTTTATAAAACATAGACCCATCATTCATTTCTGCAGTTCAAAAAATTAACATCGATACTGTAAATGGAATTTTGTTTCGAAAACATTACTTAAAGCCAGCAGGAACCTGCTCTATGCGCTCTATAAACACGTTCTGTAACGCTACTGGTTTGAATTTAATTTACTGTTTTACTAAAGCACTCCCATGTCTCGAAAGCCAATTATCTCCGCGATTGAGACTCCGGCCGCAATTTTCAAAGAACAATCTTACCAGTCTTATTTCAACTGGCATTCGACAATGTAGCTGATAACATGACCGTTTGTCTTGGTACCTGGATTAATGAATTCTAGATTCTTATTATCATAAACCAGTCCTGAATAAAGACAAATATCTTGGTAGAGCCTTTATCTATGGACCATAACTCGAGTTCGCTAAAAGTCTTTATACAGTATGAATTCTTAATTTTTTTTAGTTTTTATTTTTGGAAACAATCTTGAATAAAGAGAGCATTTGACTTTACACCTCATATAACTATTGATATTAACACTTTAATTAATTCTATATTTGTTTATAAATAATACATTCTAAGAAATACTGAAGCATATTGATGTGCCGTGGAAACATAACTCCTTTAAATCTTGATATAAAATTAAAAATATTGGCCTCAAGTTCTTTATCCGTCGCAAAATTCTATATAAAGCATGACAATAATTTATACTCCTTTAAACTACCGTACTTGGATTTGGGAATTTAATTCTGACTTTTGTTTAATAAAGCATCTCCTACTTGTAAAGAGAGCCAACACCTCTGGAACCTATATTCCGGCATTTTAAGAGTCTTATCTATCGACGTAGTGGACGTTTTACATGGAGTTAAAAGTCCCGGAAAAAATGCAATAAAAGACAAGAATGTCATTGCAAAGCTTAGTTACTACAATTGGCGGGCGCGCGGGCCCCGTCCTGCGGTTTCTGGGGCTTAAGCTGCGATTGCCAGGCCGGGTGTGGGATGTGCATATTCGATACTCGTTTTAGTTCAGAAGTCTCTGCTAGCATAATCAAGAGATGGACCAATACCTTCACTCCTTTTATGTTGGGCACGTTATTTTTTGACCCCTTAGATTTTCGCTAAAAATGTTTTAAAAAGAATCGGTTTTTTTTGTCCTGAAATTTGCGATTAAAAATGGTGTCAATGGAGCCTTGGCCTTGTCCAACCTACGGGTTTGACATTTATTTATATATTTTTTTAACAAGCATTTCCTATAGCAATTAGAGAGCCAACTTACCTTGATGTGGTCCGTTTAAAACAACCTAGATCCCATTTTTAACTAAAAGTTAAACAAGTTTACAAATAACTAATGGGGCATCAGTTCCATAAGATTTAGTAAAACAAGAAAGACTCGGGACGACTGTTAAAACTTGTACGTCTGGAATTTACAATAGTTCGGTGTGAAGTGTGATGATAAAAAAAGAAGGAACCAATCTGTTCTTTTATTCTTATAAAACAAATAAATTTACTAATTTCCCAAACCACGTCTACTCCGTACCAGTCATAAGAGCTACATCTTTGCCTGCTTTAATAAACAATTTCCGAAAAATTGCATTATTCTTTACCTTCTTTTAACCATCTATTTGTCTATAGCGTTATAACAACACAAATGCATTCTCGTTGCTTATAATGCTTATTATAAAAACATTATACAATAATTCCGAACCCAATGGAACGGGTAACAGAAGTTAAAAGTAAACTCCTTTAATCAAATTTGTCAAAAAAAAAAAAAGCCCCAAACATTTTAATCAAACTCATATTTTAAAAATATTACATACCCGCCTTAACTGACTTCATATATACAAACACCCACATTCAAGATAATGTTAGCTCTCTTTACTCAAGCCACTTCGCTTACTGAAATAAAACAATTTCTAAATTAAATCCCCAAACCTCCCTTTCCTTTTACGTCATTAAGTTAGAGTTTCAACTTCTGTTTGTTTTAATCGTAGAGTGTTTAGGCCATTTTTATCTCAATTCCTCTAAGATCAAATACGCAAATATTTTATGTCTGTTAAAATGAACCGGCCTAACATCCAGATATGTTGGTCTCTTTACAATCTACGATTGCATTGATAAAACTTAAGGTAAAAATTTCAAATTCTCCAATCGGAACGTTAAAGAATTTATAAGAGCACCAATCTCGCTTAATCTAAATAGATAGTCCTAGACACCTGTCAGGTACCAAAGTACCAAGAGTCTCTTACACATGTCAATTGCCTCTGTTAGCTCTAGCAAAGTATTTCCGAATAGTTAACCACTTATCTGCAACCTATCTAAAAACATGTTACATAATCAGTCCCATAAAAAATGACAACTGGCCTAAATCCGATATCGTTCCTTTACACAATGGGAAACGCTTACAAAAAGCAAAAGTAAGCATTAATAATTATACGTAATATTTGGTCTCTCTCTAAGAGTTTACCATCACGACTCTGAGTTTCATATAGATATTCCTAATTCAATTCCATATCTTTAAATTTTATTCCTTTTCCTTTTTAAATGTCAAGTGTTTCTAAAGTGGATAATTCAGATCTATGCAAGTGTCCTTTTCTACATTACGGGTCGCTTTTAAAAAAAAATATACAATTCCAATTACCAACCACCCGTTAAAGAATGCCCAAAAAAAACGGTAAACGAGAACGTAAACAACAAACAACAGGCCTTCTTTAATCTCCAACATCTTGTCCAAAACAAACAAACAACTACCCAACCAACATCTTTTCTTTAAAACAACAACCCACTTTTACCAACCCTAACTTAATGCAAGAAAACTGAACAGCCCACCATATGTACCTATCTTATTACTAGGACGTCCGCTATAAACATAACAATATCTAAATCAAAAATTACCAAACCCCGTAGGTACAAAGTTACACAAAAAAAAACAATTTGTTTTTATTCAAAATTTCCGAATTTTTGTCAATTTCACCTTATCAACGGACTTCCGAATTATCTTAAAATGACCGCCTATCTCCAATATTTGGCTCTCTTAAGGAGATGTTTTATACAAACAATCTTAAAATTAATATCCAACCACGACCGTCCAAGTATAAGAGCTGCATCTTGCGTTAATAATCCGAAATTCACTGATTTTTAAAAGTTTATACGTTAATAGGATCTTATTTTATGAACCCCAATCAGATATGCTTCCTCTTATAAAAAATGCCTTAAAAAACAATGCTAAAAACATTTAACGAGTCAAAGGTTTATGACGTTAAATAAAGCTTCTTTAATCAATTGTTTCAAAGCAACACTCATCTATTTTAAACATTTGTCGAATAATTAAGTCCATAAAAACGGCCCAAATATATCTATGTCTGCGCTATCTTATTCTATAACAATGTATAGCAATCACCATTTTAAATACTCCAACTCAAGGTACAAATAAAAGAGTTACATTCTTGTTCATTATACCAAATTCCGATATTCTCTTCTCCAATTATTAACTTAAACGACCCTAACACAAACTTTCATGACTCTACTAACTATAACCGACCTAACTCCAGATATAGTACTGATCTCTTCGCAATGGAGATCACTATAACAAATACAAAGTAAAATAAAATTCCCGAACACGTACGTACATGTTAAAGAGCTACAATCTTCTCATTTAATCAATCTCCGAAAGATGCTTATTTTTAACTTGTTTAACGATCTCAACTCTATGTTTATAAAACGCCCACATCCAGATATCTATCCTCTTGGCTTAGGGATGCTATAAATAAACATAGAATAAATAAATTCTACAACCCTAATTGTAAAGTAAAAGAGTTAAATAAAGCATCTGCCAAAAAGCATCCAAAACAAAAAAATCCAATATTTAAAACATTTAGAACTAATAATGGAACCAAAATAAACACCCACACTCAACGAACTATGAGGCCTCTTATCAGCTCTCTATAATTACTTATCTAAATAAACCATACCACATAGTATCTAAGTTAAAAGACATTACAATCTTTTCTTTATTCAAACACTTTTCGAAATTCTCAATTCTAACTTTAAACGACTTATTAGTCTTAAAAATGACCACACAACATTCACAGAATGGTTGCTCTGCATAACATACCGAGAATATTTATAAAAAAAGGTAAATTAAAATTCCCAAACCATACGCTATACAAGTTAAGAGGCTACATCTCTTATTCTATTCACAAATTTATATGTTAACCTTTTTTCAACTTTACACAGTTGATATTTATCCTTTGTTTAAACGGCCCACATCAGAATGCGTCTCTTGTCGCTTAGAAATGCCCGTATAAACAAATTAAATATCGCCAAACTCATCTTCGCGTAGAATAGGATCTTGATAAGCTTCTTTTACAATTTTACTATACCAACAATTTTTAAAACAATTTATCTATCTAACTAAGGTCCATAATAATACAGGAACCCTACATCAAGGTTGTTGAGCTCTTATATAGGAGTCCTAAACATAAATTCTAATAAATCCCAAACGACACAATATTACAAATTTAAATCGGTCCTTCATCAAATTCAACTTTTCTCACATTATAATTTTACACACTTATATAGGTCTTAAAAAAACGCCTAATCAGAATAATCCGAGGCTTTCACTAGAGCTCTAATAAAACAAAAGTAAATTAATAGAACCCCAAACCACTACAGTACAATTATAAGAGCTACACTCTGCTCGCTTCTAATACAACAGTTTTCCTAAAGAAATTGCATATTTTAATTTAACATCATTTGTCATTGGTCTATGTTTTTAATCGGCCCACATCCAGATATGACTCTTTGCTTAGAAATAATTTATAAAAATAGATACAATAAATTCCCACACCACTAGTGCAGTAAAGGATTAAATAAAGCATCGTTAATCAATTTCCCAAAAAATCCATTATTTTAATAACATTTAGCACGATTAAGGGCTAGCGCGGGGGGCAGGGAGGACGGAACACAAGGGTAACAGGGAGCGGGATTCATCTAAACTAACCGTACACTCCACGTCGGTTACTGTATGGCTCTCTTACACAGATCTCGATGAAAACATACATTTCTACAAATCTCTAATCGGATAGGTCAGACAAGTGATTACAACTCTATGTTCTAATCAATTCCAAATTTTTTCCTTCTAACTTTTAAACGACTTAATTAGTATTAAATAACGGCTCATGCAATATGTGCCTCTCT
>JABUQX010080849.1:0-10000 GCA_015478945.1 Trachelipus rathkii
ACCATTTATTCTTACACACGCTTCACTATCGTCATACATACTTTGATTCCATTCAGAAGCCTACCACCAACACCATATATCACTAACACCTGCCATAACGCTTCCTATTAACTCTATCATACGCCTAATGCAAATCCATAAAACCCAAATGCAATTTATTCCTCTTCTCTCCCATTTTCTCAATCATTTGTTTCAATGTAAAGATTTGATCCACACATCCTCTACTACCACTCCTAAACGTACCTTGTTCTTCTCACCACCAGTCCTTCAGTCACCTGACGCACTCTTTCGACCAAAATACCAGCATATACCTTCCCTACAACACTCAACAAACTTATTCCCCTATAATTTCTACAGTTCCCCTTTTCTCCTTACCACCCTTATACAAGGGTACTATTACCGCCCTCCCCTCCAATCCCTTGGAACTATACCTCCATAAACGCTTTGTTGCATAACTTCCAAATCCACCCAATCACCATCTCGCCTCCATTCTTTATCATTTCACTATAATTTCATCTATACCTGCAGATTTACCATTCTTCAACTTTCTCACCTACCCATACTCCTCCCTCCTACTAATAACCTCATCCCCAAAATACCTATTCTTCTTGCACCATCAAAACTGCACATTCACTAACACCTCATCATTAATGTTAATATTGCGAAGTGTTCGTTCCACACTCCCCTCACATCCATTTCATCAATTACGAAAAGCACCATCCCTATTCATTATTCTAAGCAAATTACCTCTTTTTATCCTCATTCTCAACCTTTCGCGCTTCCTTCCAGAAGAGCTCCTTTTCTCTTGTATGTCCTCATTCATCCTCCTTCCAAACTTTTCATTTACTTCTTGTTTTCTCCTACGTATACACCTTTTAGTATTTCTTTTCTTCCTTTTATATACTCCAAGCATCTTTCTTTGAATTCCTCTATCATTTGCTTTTTAGTACATTCAACCACGCTTCTTTTTTACCTTTTAACCGCTTTCATCACCTCTTCATTCCACCATTCGCTGTTAACATTCTTACTTCCTACTTTAGCACATCCACACACTTCCTTTGCCTACTAACAATTACTTCCTTCATTTGCCCCCAGATTTGTTCAGTATCAACTTGTTCACATTCAACCGTTTTACTAGCGAGCGCTCTTACATACTTATCCTTATTATTATCTTGCACACTTAACTTCTCACTCTTAATTTTACCTACTTCCATCCGTATCACTTTCCTCTCCATCCAAGCCCCACTAACTTAATTTTACATAGAACAACATAATGATTCGATAATCCCATTCCTAAACCCCTAACTGTTTTAACATCCAACACATACTTCAACATCTCCTTCTTCACCAACACTAAATCAATCATACTTTTCACTCTTCGATACCATCTCTACCTACACCAACTTCTAGTATACTTGTGAAAGCTCTTGTGTTTGAAGAAAGTATTATTTACACACATACCTCTCTCTTCAGAAATCAATCACCTTCCTACCATTCCTCTTCTCATTTTCTCCCGCCACCCCAAACCACCTGTTATATACCATCCTCTTTTTGATCACCTATCCAACCATATATGTATACATAGTATATATAGAGTATAGCATATATATATATATATATATATATATATGTATATATATACAGAGTTATATTATATATATATATATATATATATATATATATCGGGGACATCCGTATTCCGGATGTTAAAATCAAACATTCGCATCCGCGGATGCGAAAAGTGACATCTGATGCATCAATATATATATATATATATATATATATATATATATATATATATATATATATAGCATATATATATAAATAGTGTAGGTATATATATATATATATATATATATATAAATATATATATAGCAGTATATATATATATATATATATATATATATATATATATAAGTTATTATGTTATATATATGTTTATTATCTTATATATATATATATATATATATATATATATATATATATATATATATATAAAATTCGTTTTCTTTTTTATATCTGGGCTTACAAAACGTAAGAAAATGTGTTTGCGTTCGTTTTTGGTCAACTTACTGAAATAAGAAACGCTTTTCAGACGTGGGTGAATTTCCTCAATTCTGTAAGGTTGTTATTTCCCGTGCTAGCCGAATTTACGCACGTTCTTACGAAAAATGTAAACGCGTGGTAGTCCATGTCTGAATTGATGAATTTCCATTCAATATAATCAGCTTTAAATCTAATTTCTTCCAAATGAATAAACTCCATCACAAATAGTTGATCAATTATCTGTAATATAAACCATTTGTTATTTTTTTATTTCTGCTTATTCCAAAACCACGTACTCCATCCCAATAGCTGATTCCAAATGTTTAAAAACAAAGTAAGCCTAACGAAATCGCGGTCGTTTAAACAGGAAATTCGTGCTAAAACTGGTGAGCATTTCTTATCCGAGTGTAAGCACAAATGACAAAAACGAAAATGATCTAAATTAAAAGCAAAGGAACACAAAATCTTGTTTATCGTAAACGCTTGTATTATTACAATGATGACAGTGAGATATAATCAGCTGAAGTCTCAGCAAAGTATTTGTAGCTTAAGTTAATTTATTTATCAACCCACTCAATACATTACTTGGACTAATTTCTTTATTTCTATCTAATTAATCATAAAATTGTGGGTCTAAGGTCCCACATACACAAGCCTTTGTTATTTGTTCTGATTGGAAGTCTAATAGCAAATCACCTTTCTCCTGTAAATTTTTCTAGCTTTATCCTTTATCCCTCTAACATTTTTGATAAACTTGTTTACTCGTTTCTCGATAACACTTATCGCCCTAAAACTATAGCATATGATGTTCCTAAACTTCCTGTTTATGCTCGGCTTCCATGCATTGGACCCCTTTCCAATGCTCTTCCCTTTCAGATTAAAACATTTTAAACAAAAACTTTCCACAATGCAAGTTTCTTATATCTTTTATTAACAACAACTCAATTGGCAGTTTCTTTAAGATTAAAGAAAGCATCTCCATGAACTTGAGGTCACAAATCTTTTACAAATATAAATGTGTCGACTGTAACGTCGACTATGTAGGTCAAACTTTCCAATAACTAAAGATGCGAGCCTCAAACACATGGACATTCTTTCGAACCACCCTCCATCTCTCAACCAGAAGAATTTAGCTGTCAGAAGATCACTATGACCTCAATACCCTATACCTCTTCAAAAATTCTCCATTTTTCAAAATGCTTCTACAGATGAATTTAGAATATTTATATATAAAAACACTTAAACCTACACTTAACATCCATAGGATTTCTTTGACACTCCTGATTGCCTGAACTAATTGCCTGAATTTTGTGCAAAAACGAACACGATTTCTTATGAGGTTTACTTTTGTTTTGCAAGCAATTGGAATTAGATGCTGTGATGGAGCCCGTCGATTTCGGATAAATAGAAATAAATAAAAAATGGTTTATATTGCCAAAAATTGATCAACTATTGTGATGGAGTTTATCGATTTGGAAGAAATTAGATTTAAAGCTGATTTTATTGAATGAAATATTCATCACTTCAAAAAAATGACTGCGTGGTAGGCCCTACCACGCTGTCATTTTTTTGTTTGTACATTTTCGTAAGAATGTGGTAAATTCAATCAATTTTCAGGAAATAGCAACTTTATAGAATTACGGAAATTCCTTACGTGTGGTAAGATTTCTTACGATTTCGCTGTTAACAAAACGAACGCAAATTCGAGTATTTTTTTACGTTTCGTAAGCACAAATGCAAAAACGAAAACGCCTATATTACAGTAGGTCAGATAGATACGGAAATTATCAGACAAATTGAATATATATAGCACATATATATATATATATATAGTATATATATATATATGAGCAAAGTAATAGTATAGTATATATATATATATATATATAAGTTATAGTATATATATATATATATATATATAGCAAGAAAATAAGCTATATATATATATATATAGTATATATATATATATATATATATATATATATCAAAATTATTTTTATGAGTCACTTCCACCTTCACTTTCTAGAACGGTTAAAGCTCGTTTCTCAGTCATCGAGTCATTGAAGAAAATTTTTAAATTCTTTGACTGATAGCAAGGGGCTGAAAACCCCCTTCTATCAAAGCTTGCTTTTCGTGAATAGTGTTGATAAGCTCAAAACCTTTCAACTACCAACACCACTCTGCAGCAATGCGGGACATGGTACGTGATATATATATATATATATATATATATATATATCAGTTATAAATCAATATAAATATACATATATATATATATATATATATAGTATATATATATATATATATATAGGTTATATATTGGTTATATATATATATATATATAGGTGATCGAAATCAATTTAAAGACACAAAATGTGTGGTATCGGTTAAGGGTATCGGCAAAATTTTACCGATACCGATACTACTCTCAAAATTCCCGATACCGATACCTCAAAAATCGACCGATACCACCGATACCGATACCGATACCATGGTATCGGTGCATCACTAATATATATATCTATATATATATATATATATATATATATATATATATATATATATATGTATATAGCAGCAATATATATATATATAGGTTAAGTTATATATATATATATATATATGTATATATATATATATGTATATATATATGAGTGTATATATACGTCATATATATATATATATATATATATATATATATATATATATATATATATATATATATATATATATATATATATATATATATATATATATATATATATATATATATATATATATATATATATATATATATACAAAACTCTTATATGTACAAGAAAAAAAAAAACATTTTTATTTCCGGGGGATTGTGTTTCCAGTAGTTGGCTGCTTATTTTGATGCGTAAGCATGTGTTTTTTTAAGCTTCCTTTGTGATTACACTC
This sequence comes from Trachelipus rathkii, assembly GCA_015478945.1. NCBI lineage: Eukaryota > Metazoa > Arthropoda > Malacostraca > Isopoda > Trachelipodidae > Trachelipus > Trachelipus rathkii. The sequence goes on from JABUQX010080849.1 coordinate 4,972, forward strand.
ATAGCCACATTCAGAACATTTAAATAATTTTATATTTTGATGGGTAAGCAAATGTGATTTTAAGCTATCTTTCCGATTACACTCATAGTCACACTCAGAACATTTAAATAATTTTATATTTTGATGCGTAAGCATATGACTTTTTAAGTGTCCTTTCTGATTACACTCATAGTCACACTCAGAACATTTAAATAATTTTATATTTTGATGCGTAAGCATATGACTTTTTAAGTGTACTTTCTGATTACACTCATAGCCACATTCAGAACATTTAAATAATTTTATATTTTGATGCGTAAGCAAGTGTCTTTTTAAGTTTCCTTTGTCATTACACTCATAGCCACACTCAGAACATTTAAATAATTTTATATTTTGATGGGTAAGCATGTGTGATTTTAAGCTATCTTTCCGATTACACTCATAGTCACACTCAGAACATTTAAATAATTTTATATTTTGATGCGTAAGCATGTGTGATTTTAAGCTATCTTTCCGATTACACTCATAGTCACACTCAGAACATTTAAATAACTTAATATTGCTGTGAATTAGCAGATGAGATCTTAAGACTGATTTATGATTGCTTTCATAATTACAATGGGCACATTTAAACTTTCTTTTATGCAAATTCAGATGACTTTTCAACTCTTCATTACTTTTAAACTTTAAATTACAATATTTGCAGCAGAGGTTTTCACAATTATTTTTGTTAATCCTTTTTTCACATGTTATCGACTTTTGAGGTAATCTTTTGAAAGTCTTTTTCACTTTGGAGTCTTTTTCTCGTTGACCAGCACCGTTAATGAGGGCCTGTTCGAAACAAAAATAAAATTATAACAAATTATATAAATGGAAAAAAATTCGAATAATTTCACACAAACCTTCTAATATAAAAATTATAAAAATGTATTTTTTTAAGGTTGAATAAATTTCACCATTTCCCAGCGAATAAATATCAAAATATTTTATGAGTGAACAAAGAACAAAAATTGATCTCAACATTTATTCACTTAATTTATATTCGGATTCACAACAAAATTTTATAGAAAAATTTGAAACCAAAAAAAAGCAAAGAAAACAAACTATATATATATATATATATATATATATATATATATATATATATATATATATATATATATATATATATATATATATATATATATATATATATATATATATTATTTTAATTATTACTACTATTATTATTATCCCTCATAAACGTACCCCACCTTATGGGGGTGGGGGTTCAGATACCTGAGTGAACAAAACAAAGAACAATGTACAATCGGCTTCAGATATTTCCCACCCACCTCTATTTATATACATCCATCAAATATCGAAAGGTGCTTGGGTCCAATAATTTCAGGGTGACTAGGTCTATTTTTTTTCTTCCGAGGCCCCGCCCATCTTTTGCATATATAGTATATATATATATATATATATATATAGGCTATATATATATATATATATATATATATATATATATATATATATATATATATATATATATATATATTATATATATATATATTATATTATAAAGATATAGGCTTATATATATATATATATAGAATATATGTTATAAATAATTATTATTATATATTATAGTTATCTAAATTGGTATTTATATATATTAAGTTATTGTTATTATATATATATATATATATATATATTATATATATATATATATATTATATAAATATATATATATATATATATATATATATATATATATGCTATTATATATATATATATATTATATATACATACATTATATATATATATATATATATATATATATATCAGAGCTGGGCGTTGCGCCTATGCGCCTATGGCGCACTATCAATTTGTAGGCGCAAAGGCGCAACAATTTTTAAAAAGGCGGACTAAGCAAAGGCGCACAGCCAATTCTCTGCGCCTATGAACAGGAACAAAGCATTTTTTTACCCTTAAAAGTTAGAACTTAGAAGCGTGGCAAACTTGTATCATTCTAAAACCAGTGTAAAACTTTTATTTATATATATATATATATATATATATATATATATATATATATATATATATATATATATATATATATATATATATATATATATATATATATATATATATATATATATATATATATATATATATATATAACTAGTTCAGTAGTTCTTAACTACAAATAAATTGGCAACTATGGCTCTGAAAATTTTCAACTTCTTCAGCGCTCGTGCTGAACCTCCTGGGGGAAAACATGGACCACAAGGACATGGAGGAAGAGGACGTGTATATATTAGTTTACGGTGTTTTAATTACAAAAATTAATAAATGTGTTTTTCTTCCTTATAAAAGCATGCTTTTATTATCGCACTAAAGTTTACTTTGCAAATAAATTTAGCAAACAGCCACCGGCAGGCGAAAAGTCGCAGGCGCAAACCTCTCGAATAGGCGCTGATGTGACAAAAAATCTAGGGCTCATAGGCGCTGGGGCGCACTAGGGTCCGGCCGCATAGGCAGCACCTTCAAAATTATAGGCGCCCAGCTGATATATATATATATATATATTATATATATAAAGAAAGTATATATATATATATTATTAAGTTATATATATATATATATATATATATATATATATATACTATATATATATATATATATATATATATATATATATATATAGTATATATATATATATATATATATTTAGAAAAAAAAAGAATATGCGCATATATATATATATATATATATATATATATATATATATATATATATATATATATATATAACAATTTTGTGTAGTTGCAAAACAAGTGGGTTGAATGCAGTCTCCGCAATCATAATTGCATCGCAACTGGTTTCGGTTTCCGCCATAATGAGAAATGGATTTCAAATTGAAAAACAAATCAAGTAGTTATTACTCATTTTATTAAAGATTAATTAAAAAATAATTATTTATCTTTTAATGATTAGAGGTTTCGGTATCAACTTTCAAGTGTGCATGAAAAGGTTTAATTTAACAGAAGATGAAAATGAAGCGTTAAAACTGTTGTCGTCAGTTATTACGAGAAATGTAATTAAAAAAAACAACATTTACGTTTTATGTTGTAAAATATAGTGAATATTGGAGCAATTAACATTTTAATACATATATAATGGTGTTCTGAAGGAGGGGGCAGTAAATATTTTGCATTGCATAAATCGCAACAAGCAATATTGTATTCAGAGATGAGTGCAAGCACTATTGATCCTCCAAACCATTTTCCCTCTGTTAATCAACATGGGAAATCACTACAAATTGTTCCTAATGAATGTAGTCTTTAACTAGTAACAATATTTTATAGGTAATATAAAGCTAGAACCAATATTCATGCATCAAACAAAGGGAAAGAAATAGGAACGTTTAAAGATACAGTGAAATGAGACAATTATAAACCTGTAAATCTATAATAGTTTCTTTTTAAAAACATTGTTCAACTATATCTTATGTTACGACTTCTCATTTCATTTGACATTTCTGCTGAACGACTAATGAATAAAAGATTCATTAAATTATTTTTTATATAGACACTTTGATGTTATATATTTCCCTCATTATCTACAGAAGTAGGCAATATATGTAAAGAAATAAATATAATATTTCATAATTTCGTTCCTCTTGGCAAAATAGGGATAAACTCTGTAAAAGGAAATCAATTTGAAAGCTTGAGTTACTCCTTTGAGCTTCCATTTTCAAATATCTGGCTTCGTGTCATACTCAAGCTATCTTAGACAAAATCTACTGGCTCCAGCTGCATATCATATATATATATATATATATATATATATATATATATATATATATATATATATATATATATATATATATATATATATATATATAAAATATAAAATATATATATTATTCGAAGCACTGGTTAACGAAATCATACTATTCTCTACACTGCGGCGGTGCCCAGGCCGTAGCTTGCTCGCGCATTAAGATTCATCACGTTTATTAAAAATAAAATAATTTTAAAAATTATATATAAGAGCAGCAGCAGAGTATAGCATAAAGAGTATATATATATATATATATATATATATATATATATATATATATATATATATATATATAAATTATATATATATATATATATATATATATATATATATATATATATATATATATATATATATATATATATATATATATATATATATATATATATATAGGGCCTATATATAAAGACGTTTTCGTTTTTGCATTTGTGCTTACGAAACGTAAGAAATGCTCGAGTTTGCGCTCGTTTTTTGTCAAACTTACCGAAAAATCGCAAGAAATGCTCACCAAACGTAAGGAATTTCCTTAATTCTGCAAAGTTGCTATTTCTCGTGCTTGCCGAATTTAAGCACGTTCTTACGAAAAATATAAACAAACAAGATGGCGACCTGGTGTCTGAATTGATGAATGCTTCATTCAATAAAATCACCTTTAAATCTAATTTCTTCCAAATAGATAAACTCCATCACAAATAGTTGATTAATTATTTGTAATATAAACCATTTTTTATTTTTTTATTTGTTTATTCCAAAACCACGTGCTCCATCACAGTAGCTGATTCCAATTGTTTAAAAACAAAAGTAAACCTAGCACGAAATCACGGTCATTTAAACAGGAAATTAGTGCTAAAACTGGATGAGCATTTCTTATCGCGCGTAAGCACAAATGACAAAAACGAAAACGGTCTAAATTAAAAGCAAAGAAAATACTAAAATTCATTCATATCGGTTAATGTATATTGTTATATTTGTTATTTAAGGATAACTGGTAACACCAGCAAAGATGAGAAACCATAACACTGGCCCAAGCCCACTAATTCTTTACATGGGACTAATTTCTTTATTTCTATCTCCTTTAATCATAAAATTGCTGGCCTAAGGGCCCGAATACACAAGCCTTTGTTATTTGTTCTGATTGGAAGTTTTTCCATGAAGAAATCACCTTTCTCCGTAAATTTTCTAGCTTTAGCCTTTATCCCTCTAACCTTTTTGATAAACT
>JABUQX010080849.1:15000-39773 GCA_015478945.1 Trachelipus rathkii
TTAATATTTTAGATAAGACAAAAGAGAAGAAGAGTGGGTTGCAGAGAGGAGCAACAACTTGTACATAGTTCATGTATATACTATGAAACGGTGAAGGTAACCTTGCAACAAATGGCTAGCATTTGTTCAAGGAATTAATTTTAAGCATGATAGGGATCAATATATAGAAAACAATTATTAATAGTGGTTTCTTTTTTAAGAGACTGCAAGCCTCTCATATATGTTTATGTTTATGTATTTAAGAATTATGTATTACTTTTTAAGAAAAATAAAAAAAATAACTATTCATCACATTATAAACAAAGATAAAAAAAGGGGAAGAGAATATTCTCAGTTACAAATAAATAAAAGTCATCTTTAACAACTGATAGGTTAATGAGTGAATGTTTGCATTGGTAGTTGTGAGAATTACAGCTGGGTAGTATACATGGGTGTGTTGGGCGACTTTCATGCTTGTGTGTAGGGTTGGGAAAGGAAAAAAACAAGTAAACATGTTTTTTCGTTTTTTTGAATTAAGTTGTGGAATTTACATGTTTGAACAAAAATATTATAAATTTTACCAAATAAGCTCTAATTTGGACATTTTTTGGTTCCAATTTCCTACAAGGTGGAAACCCCCCGAGTTTGTGTTCAAAATTTTTATGGGTTTTCCATATTTTTATTTTATATTCTGAATTTTGATATTCATAATATTTTGTTTGTGGCTTCATTAATGTTTTCTTACTCTGTTTCAGCTTTCAGTAACATTTTTATCATAATTATTTAATCAGAATTTAGAAATGTCACGTGCAAAAAGTCGTGTGACTGTACTTTTTATGGAAATAAAAGGTAGCAAAGGCCCTCGCATGAAATATAACTTTTGTTGTGTAGACGCTGCAAAACTAGTATTTATTGCTCATAATCTAGAACTAGGAAATTCTAAGCCTAAGAGTCCTGTTACTGCCCCTGCTCCTTCACCACTGTCATTCTCACACGATACTTCATGCGACTGAGATATCAGACTTATCAGTCATATAAAAATTAAATGTGGCTGATCACTCAGATGAGCCCAGTGATAATGAGCTTGACAGTAGTCAAAGCACAGTAGTCAGTACTCAGTAGTGACTGGGGTCTGGGGAGTGGGGACTAGTGATTAGTGAATCAAAAGTTGATATTCCAAAGCCAAATATTTAATTTAGTCATTCACTCATCCTCCTTCATTTACAATCTTGGTATAATTTTAATTTCAATATTTTTATTATTTCATTTGCATCAATTAAGTCACTTTTGAGTTTTGTCATTCAGACTCATTCTATATAAATATAATATACATTAATATTTAAAAATAAATTATAAATGATTATATGATACAAATGTAAAATACATAGTTAAATTAGTAAGTAGAAGCCTACAAACAGCAGTCTGAAGGCTACAACCTACTGTAAATTGTAACGAAAACAATTGATAAAATATAAGAGAAGGGTAGTTCTGCTATTTTATAAATCATAATGGAATATGTGTTTAATTTGAAGTATCCTTAAATTTGAAAAATGAAAATACTCAAGTGAAATATCATATTAGCCTAATTATATTTTCAAAAATACATTTAATGATGAAAAAAACGAAATGAAAACTGAAAAAACGTTGTAAAAAAAACACGCTTGGAAGTATGCATTGTGTTGGGCGCCTTTCATGCTTGTGTGTGGTATTGAAGTAGTCTTTCTCGCAATTGCTGTCAGTAATCATTCGAAGCATTGACTTGACTGAAATGTCGTGGTGACTGGCGATAATTTGACTTTCAACTTATCCCCTATAATTGTCCTTGTCTCTGGATCATTTGGACGTTAAAACAAGATACTCAATAAAGTAGAGAATATTCTGATTACAGAGAAAGAGAAGTAACCACTGCGTACATTAAAAGTAAGTGTTTCATTTCTGCTACTATTTTTCAATAATAATAATAATAATAATAATAATAATAATAATAATAATAATAATAATAATAATAATAATAATAATAATAATAATATCCGTGGGGGAGAAAGAATTTCCACAACGTAAGTTCTGCCTGACGTAAGAGGCGACAGTGATTGCTGGCTAACATTTATTTGTAATCTAGAAATCTTCATGCATGCCTCAGTTTCTGGTGCATATATTTGCGAGCCCCACCCCCAGTTCTGGGGATCCAAGTGGCAGCTGATGATGATGATATGATAAAAATAAATTATTTTACAAACTAGTAATGTTTAAATCCAAATTTACCTTTAATTCCTTCTCACTCAACTTCTTGAGAGTCACCAAAGGAAATTTCGATTTCACAAGTTTGGCAAAGAATCTTTCTTCTTCTGATTCAAAATTTGTCTCTGAACATTTTTCACTTACTTTCTTCAACAAGGAAGAAACATTTTTCAGGCTCTTAAATTTCTATAAATAATAATAATAATAATAATAATAATAATAATAATAATAATAATAATAATAATAATAATAATAACTTCTACCTTTCTCCAGATTGGAGGTAAGGTGCACAACATACGCTGGAAACAGAATAGTAGTAGAAGCTAGGGTTGTGAAAAAAACGCTCCCCCTTACCCAAAACTGATACTTTCTTTCTTTTAAAACAAAAGTTTTTTTTTTTTTTATTAAAATTACCTCTTTTTATGTATATTAAAGATGTTTTAAATTACCAAAACCCCTTCTAGGCCTAAATATTGACTATTAATACGGATGTTATATATATATATATATTAGTGATGCACCGATACCATGGTATCGGTATCGGTATCGGTGGTATCGGTCGATTTTTGAGGTATCGGTATCGGTATCGGTATCGGGAATTTTGTGAGTAGTAGTATCGGTATCGGTAAAATTTTGCCGATACTTTAACCGATACCACACATTTTGCGTCTTTAAATTGATTTCGATATACGGTATATATATAGCAGCAGCAAAGGCTATATATATATATATATATATATATGGGCAGATATATATATATATATATATATATATATATATATATATATATATATATATATATATATATATAACGTACCATGTTCCGCATTTCCGCAGGGTGGTGTTGGTAGTTGAAAGGTTTTGAACTTATCAACACCATTCACGAAAAGCTAGATTTGATAGAAGGGGGTTTTCAGCCCATTGCTATCAGACGAAGAGAATTTAAAAATTTCTTCAATGACTCGACGAATTCGAGAAGCGTAGCTTCACCCTTTCTAGAAATTAAAGTTTCTAATTTCTTCTTCCTTTTTTAATTTTGCATTTAAATAAGGGCAAGAACCAATATTGGGCTCGGGCTGAGCCCCATTTTCAGCCCCCCTAAAAATGGACTAAACTGTAGCTTTTTTTGCCCTCTAAAACGTTGTTTTTGAGTTCTGAGACTGTAGTCATTCTTCAGAAGTTAATTCAAATTCCATGTTTTTGATATTTGTCGAAACTCCTCCTACAATTTTTCAAATGACTTTAAACCTGAAATATGCATAGATAGTAATGTGAAGTACTTTTTCGGATTTTTGAGCTTGTGCTCGCTTCGTCCAATTTTCAAGCCTTACTTTTTTTTTATTTAAAATAAGTTTGACCATCCGATCAACATCAAATTTTCAGAGTTTTTAGTCGGGCAAGATGCATCTTTTTTACTTAGATAATATTTTTGTATACTCAAAAGAAAATTGTTTGAAAATTTTCATAAAAATATTTTTTTTTGAAAATTTGTTCCAAGAACAAATCCAAAACTAATGCATATACAAAAAATATCTATGAAAATATCTAGCTACATATGCCTGAAAATTTCCTCTCATTCATTTCACCCGGAACAGAAAAAAATAATTATCGCAATTCTTTCTGGCCTCAAATATAAAAAAGTGGGTTTGAAATGACTGTGAGTTAATAAACCTCAAAATATCGAAAAAGTACTTCTACACTTTGTAGGTAATGAACCCATCTATGCATATTTCAGGTTTGAAGTCATTTCGAAAAATTTAAAGTTGATATGAAAATAGTCAATAACATGGATTTTGAAAATTGAAAATTCTGAAAGAATGACTACAGACACAGAAAAACACCGGAAAACAACGTTTTAGAGGGCAAAAAAGCTACAGTTTGGTGTTTATAGGGTCAAAATCGGCTGCAAATTCCGAATTTTATGTCCATTTTTTAGGGGAGCTGAAAAATGGGGCTCGAGCCAGATTCCGACATTATTGTTCTGCCCTCATATATATATATGTATATATATATATATATATATAGCATATATATATATATATATATATATATATATATATATATATATATTAGTTAGTATATTATATTATAATATATATATATATATATATATATATATATATATATATATATATATATATATATATATATATATATATTCGCAATTTGTCTGATAGTTTCCCTATCTATCTGACCTACTGTATGTTAATATAGGCGTTTTCGTATTTGCATTTGTGCTTACGAAACGTGAGAAATGCTCGAGTTTGCTTTGTTAACTTAACGTGCAAAATTCGTGGCAAATGCTACCAAACGTAAAGAATTTTTTATAAGGTTGCTATTTCTGTGATTAAGTTGAATTTTAGTAAAGTTCTTTACGAAATGTAAACATAAAAAATAACGGCGTGGTAGGCCCGTTTGAATTGATGAATATTACATTCAAAGAATTCAGCTTTAAATCTAATTTCTTCCAAATCGATAAACTCCACCACAATTGTTGATCAATATTTTGTAATATAAACCGTTATTTTTTTTTTTATTTCTGTTTATCTGAAATCGACGGGCTCCATGACAACAGCTGATTCTAATTGTTTGCAAAACAAAAGTAAACCTCGTAAGAAATCGTGTTTGTTTTTGCACGAAATTCAGGTAATTAGTACAGGCAATCAGGAGTGCCAAAGAAGTCTTATGGATGTTAAGTGTAGGTTTATGTATAAAAAGATTCCAAATTTTTAAGTTCTTCATCTGTTGAAGCATTTTGAAGAATGGAGAATTTTTGAAGAGATATAGGGTGCCTATTGAGGTCATAGCGATCTCTGACAGCTAAATTCTCTGGTTGAGAGATGGGGAGATTAGTTCGAAAGGAAATGTCCATGTGTTTGAAGACTCGCATCTTTAGTTATAGGAAAGTTTGACCTACATAGTCGATGTTACAGTCGGCACATTTATATTTGTAAACGATGTGTGACCAAGTTCATGGGGATGCTTTCTTTAATCTTAAAGAAACTGCCAATTGAGTTGTTATTAATAAAAGATATAAGAAACTTGCATTGTGGAAAGTTTTTGTTTAAGATGTTTCTAATCTGCAAGTGAAGATCATTGGAAAGGGGTACAATGTAGGAAAGCCGAGCATAAACAGGAAGTTTAGGAACATCATATGTAGTATTTTTAGGGCGATAAGTGTTATCAAGAAACGAGTAAACAAGTTTATCAAAAATGTTAGAGGGATAAAGGCTAAAACTAGAAAATTTACGGAGAAAGGTGATTTCTTCACGAAAAAACTTCCAATCAGAACAAATAACAAAGGCGTGTATGCGGCCCTAGTTAGGATTGAAGATAGAAATGGTGAATATCCTGGGCAAAGTATTAGTGAGCTTATGATAATAGAAGTACCAAGTTCACTAATACTTTACTAATTTCTTTAGTTCTATCTCCTTTTTTAATCATAATTGTAATAATACGAAGCGTTGAATACGATACAATGAATTTTAGTATTTTCTTTTAATTTAGACCGTTTTCGTTTTTGTCATTTGTGCTTACGCGCGATAAGAAATGCTCATCCAGTTTTAGCACTAATTTCCTGTTTAAACGACCGTGATTTCGTGCTAGGTTTACTTTTGTTTTTAAACAATTGGAATCAGCTACTGTGATGGAGCACGTGGTTTTGGAATAAACAAATAAAAAAATAACAAAAAATGGTTTATATTTCAAATAATTGATCAACTATTTTGATGGAGTTTATCGATTATTTGGAAGAAATTAGATTTAAAGCTGATATTATTGAATGAAGCATTCATCAATTCAGACACCAGGCCACCATCTTGTTTGTTTATATTTTTCGTAAGAACGTTCTTAAATTCCGGCAAAGCTAGGAAATAGTAACTTTGCAGAGAATTAAGGAAATTTCACGTTTGCGAGCATTTCTTTGCGATTTTTCGGTAAGTTTGACAAACGAACCCAAACTCGAGTACTTCTTACGTCATAAACAAATACGAAAACTATATATATAGTATATGATATGATATATATATATATAGTATATATATAGAAATATATATATATATAAATTTTTATACATCTTTATTGCACCAGTTGGTATATATATATATATATATATATATATATATATATATATATATATATATATATATATATATTATGATAATTTTATATTTGTATAGCACAAATACAAAAACGGCTTTATATATATATATATATATATATATATATATATATATAATTTTTAAAATTATTTTATTTTTAATAAACGTGATGAATCTTAATGCGCGAGCAAGCTACGGCCTGGGCACCCAGTCTGTATAGGAATAGCATGATTTCGGCTAACCATGCTTCGAATACATATATATATATATATATATATATATATATATATATATATATATATATATATATATATATATATATATATATATAGATAAAATTCTTATACATATATTATATATTATTAGGCTCTATATATGTTATTATTGTTATATATTGTTATATTGTTATATATATATATAAGGTTGCTGTATATATATATATATTATATATATATATAAAAGTTAAGAGCAGTAAGAGTTATTGTTATATACATATATATATATATATATATAGATATAGATATATATTATTTGTTATATATTTTTTTCATATATATATATATTTATATATATATATATATATATATATATATATATATATATATATATATATATATTATATTAGGCCATATTTATAAGGGTAAAAGTATCGGTATCGGTATCGGGTATCGGCAAAAATTTCGGTATCGGTATTGGTATCGGCACTGAAAAAATTGTGAGTACTTGTATCGGTATCGGTATCGGACTAAAATTTTGGTATCGGTGCAACACTAATATATATATATATGATCAAAAAAAGGATGGTATAACAGGTGGTTTTGGGGTGTCGGGAGAAAATGAGAATGGTAGGAAGGTGATTGATTTCTGTGAGGAGAGAGGTATGTGTGTAAGTAATACTTTCTTTAAACACAAGAGTATCCATAAGTATACTAGAGTTGGTGTAGGTAGAGATGGTATCGAAGTGAAAAGTATGATTGATTTTGTGTTGGTGAAGAAGGAGATGTTGAAGTATATGTTGGATGTTAAATCAGTGATATGTTTAGAAATGGGATTATCGGATCATTATGTTGTTCTATGTAAAATTAAGTTAGTGGGGACTTGGATGGAGAGGAAGGTGATACGGAAGGAAGTGGGTAAAATTAAGAGTGAGAAGTTAAGTGAACAAGGTAATAAGGATAAGTATGTAAGAACGCTCGCAAGTAAATCAGTTGAATGTGAACAAGCTGAAATTAAATAAATATGGAAGCAATTGTTAGCAGTGCAAAAGAAGTATATGGGTGTGCTAAAGTAGGAAGTAAGAATGCTAACAGTGAGTGGTGGAATGAAGAGGTGATGCAAGTGGTTAAAAGTAAAAAAGAAGCGTGGTTGAATGTACTAAAAGCAAATGATGAAGTTTCAAAAGAAAGATGCTTGGAATTATATAAGGAGGAAAAAGAAATGCTAAAAGATGCATACGTAAGAGAAAAGAAGAGGTAAATGAACAGTTTGGAAGGAGGATGAATGGGGACATACAAGGGAATAGGAAGCTCTTCTGGAAGCAAGCGAAAGGTTAAAATTAGAATATGGGAACCCAAGCTCAGAATAATGAATAGGGATGGTGTTTTTGTAACTGATGAAATGGATGTGATGGGAGTGTGGAAAGAACACTTCGGAAATCTGTATAATATTGGCAGTAATGAAGAGGTGATAGTGACTGTGTGTGGGTTTGATGGTGCAAGAAGGAATAGGTATTTTGGGGATGAGGTTATTAGCAAAGAAGAGGAAATAGGTAGAGTGAGATAGTTGAAGAATGGTAAATCTGCAGGTATATATGAAATTACTGGTGAAATGATCAAGAACGGAGGCAAGATGTTGATTGATTGGATCTTGAAGTTGTGTAATAAAGCGTTTATGGAGGGTACAGTTTCGAGGGATTGGAGGAGAGCAGTAATAGTACCCTTATATAAGGGTAAGGGAGATAAAGGGAACTGTAGAAATTATAGGGTATTTGATTTATTGAGTGTTGTAGGGAAGATATATGCTGGTGTTTTGGTCGAAAGTGCGCCAAGTGACTGAAGGACTGATTGGTGAAGAACAAGGTGCATTTAGGAGTAGTAGAGGATGTGTGGATCAAATCTTTACATTGAAGCAAATGATAGAGAAAATGAGGGAGAGGAAGAATAAATTGTATTTAGGTTTTATGGATTTGCAACAGGGGTTTGACAGGGTTAATAGGGTAGGTCTATGGCAGGTGTTAGTGATATAGGTATAGTGTTGGTGATATGCTTCTGAATGGAATCAAAAGTATGTATGACGATAGTGGGGCGTGTGAAGAATAAATGGTGTCAAAGTGATTGGTTTAGTATTAATAGCAGAGTGAGGTGGCTGTGTTATGTCTCCTTATTATTCAATTTGTATATGGATGGATGGGTTATGAAAGAATTGAAGGTGGGCGTGACAGGGAATTTGGTGTTAGAATGATGGAGATGAGTGAGGGTGCCCTACCTATTATATGCGGATGATTTGTTTTGTGTGGCGAATTCAGCAGCTTGAGAGGATTGGTAGAGAGATGGCAGAGTGTGTAAAAAGAGGGGTTTGAAAGTAAACGTAGATAAGAGTAAGGTTATGGTTGTGAGTGAGGACAGTCCTCAGTGTGAAGTTATGTTAGATGGTGAGCAGCTTGAACAAGTGTCTGAGTTTAAATATTTAGGGTATATGTTAGATGAGAAGGGAAATTGATGATGCAGAATTTAGTAGGAAAGTTGTGAATGGCAGGAAGGTGGCTGGTGCAATTAAATCGTTGGTGAATGTACAGGGACTAAGTCTTTAGTGCGCTAGGGTCTTACATGACGATATGTTGTTACCTGTGTTATTGTATAGTAGTGAGACTATGGTCTGGAATAAGAAGTATAGATCTAAAGTTCAATGTGTTCAGATGGACAATCTTAGGGGCATGCTAGGTGTGAGAAGAATTGATAAAATGAGGAATGAACATATTAGAGAGTTGTGTGGTGTGAAGAAAGGGGTAAACGAGAGAATAAATGAAAGTATGTTGAGATGGTTTGGTCATGTGGAAAGGATGAATGATAGGTCGGTTTTTAAGTGGATGTATAGTGGCGAGTGGATTGAGTCAGTAAACGAATGTCTGAAGGACAGAAATGTGAGTTTGACAGAGGCGAGAATAAAGGTGCATAATAAGAGAGAGTGGCGGGTTTTGTGAGGGGGTATGGTCGTGGCCCACCTGCAAGGGATGTACCCTTACGCTGACGATTTACCATAGTGAGGGTCCGTCGCAGTCCTGTGAAGCTATAGGGTGGATTTTCTGACTGCGACGAGTCCTTACTAATTAATGGTACAGAGGGGGGTAAGGCTGGGCTTTCTTTTCGACTTTTGTCATATTCTTCTACTGCTTTTCTTTTCTGATGGTTGTAACTGTACAATTCCAGCGACTATTTTTTTTATTGAGAAAAGGTGTGAAGAAGATATATATATATATATATATATATATATATATATATATATATATATATATATATATATATATATATTATATATATATATATATAGAAATATATATATATATATATATATATATATATATATATATTATTATTATATATATATATATATATATATATATATATATATATATATATATATATATATATAGTTATATATATATATATATATATATATATTATATATATATATATATATATATATATATATATATATAATAATAATAATAATAATACACACATAATAATAATAATAATAATAATAATCAGATCATGTGAAATGTAACAATTATATGCCCTAGAGCACTAATAAAACTTTGTTAAGTACTAAACTCTACTTTATATATTGTATACCTCTTTTAACATATTGTATTTACTGTATTTTAATGCTAAATACCCTAAAAAGACTTGATATGTATGAAAAATAAGTAATTTAAAAAAAAAAAAAAAAAAAAAAAAAAAAATTTTTGCCTTTGCCTTTCTCCAGATTGTAGGTAAGTTGCACAACATACGCTGGACTGGAAACAGAATAGTAGTAGAACATGACATAAGTCGAAAGGAAACCCTCCCCCTTACCCATAAGTGAGAGCTCGTTGCAGTCAAAAATAAATTCACCATAGGGCATCACAGGACAGCAACAGATTCTCACTGTATAGAACCTCACAAAACCCAGCCAATCATCATTCACTCCTATAATGCACCTTTCTTCTCACCCCTGCCAATCTTGCATTCCTTTGCTGACTCAAACCATTTTTTCTTCGGTTTTACAGCCGGTCGATTTCCAGCACAAACAAAACTATATATATGCTTAACCAGCCGACTATCATCCACCCTTTCCATATGACCAAACCATCTTAATACATTTTCGGGCCGTTTATTAAACCAGGAGCAATAAAAAAAATTAGAATCGGAATGGTTGGTAATGCTATCTGAATTATTGTGTCATTTTGAAGGGATTTTTACGTCCCAATATTTCTCGAATTAATTCCATAAATAAAAGAAATATTAATGGAGAAGTTTAACATCTGTAGCACGTAATTCCTATAGTTCATTAGGGTTTACATTACTAAGTCAAATGATAACAACTTACCGGGCACAGCGAAGTAAGTTGTTCCCGTGTAACACACGGGACCGCTCGTGCGCAGCAGGCATTTAGAGCGAGCAGTCTGCCATGCATACAAGCCAGTCGGCTGTGTATTTAATCTATGGTATTGTTTAATTTTTATTTAACCCAATAAATATCTAATGAAAAAATATCTCATTTAAGACAATAAAAAGTACACAAAATCGACTTTATGAAACTTCACAAATTTAATTTAAAATAAATAAAATCTCTTATTTCTGATTTTTCCCTTATGGATCATAAAATGTTACCGGTCTTAGTTCTTTCAAAATGAGAGTAATAACCCTTTTTTTCAACATCGCAGCTAACTGTCCTCAACTAATTTCATGTCTTCCACACACACCACCAAGATTGCCATCTTAAGAAGAATTGTACCTTAATCTATACCTCTTATTCCATATAAATAGTTTCAACTACTATACATTAACACCAGTAACAACACCCTCATGGGCAAACCTTGCTAGCATCTCTCAAGAACTAAATCCGCCTTTGTATCCACAAGATGGATTTAATTGCACCAACTTGTCCTACTACACTCTGGCATCGAACAATCAGCTCCCTGTCGTTCATGCCTAATATATACCTAAAGATTTAAACTCAGATACTTGATCCAATTGCCACCAATTCCAACAACAACATAATGCACTTAATCATATAATAATATAATAAATTAATAATAATAATAATAATTGTAATAATGAATAAATAATAATCATAATGAATAATAATATTAGTTGATTATTGATTTAATACACCATTAAGCATGTCCTGAGGACAAAATTTCTTTTGCATTCGTCGTCAGATTTTCTGATTTTATGGCAGAGTTAACCCAGTTCTTCACCTAACATGAATTCCTTCTCTGATTCTCTCAATTCTGACTTTATAGATGCCTTTTCATCTAGCTCTTCATTTTTAACGCCTTCTGCTAAAGCGAAATTTGTTTCAATGCCAGAATATATCTGAAACAAACCAAAAAGAATTTGATTAAGTTTACTAGGATATAATACAACCAACAACAGGCCAAAGTGTGTCTCGAAAGATCCATGAAGAGAGGCAATCAAGTTTGAAGAGTAATTAGACAATCAAAAGGAAGTTAACTCTATTCTGATTATAGGAAGGAGATGGAGTTAATTTAGGTGGGTGTGTGGTTTGGATTTCAAATATGAATGAAAAATTATGATGTCATCAGGTGTTAGTAAAAAATTGGTCACGAAATTAGAAGGGAAATACATAGAGGAAAAAAAAGTCTGGGATATATATTTGGAAGAAGTGTTAAGAGAATTTAGGACAGGACTGATGGAATGGATTATTAGAAGAATTGGTAGTAGAGATGCACCGGAGCGTAATTTTGGCCGGAGAGCCAGAGGCCGGAGAATTAAAATTTTAATTCCAGCTTACGTATAAAACTCTCCATGATGATATATATCCCTCATCAGATATAGTATATATAGTATATTATAATAATATATTATATATATTTTATTACATATATTATATTATATATATATATATAAATAGGTATATTAATATATATATATATATATAATATATAATATTATATGATATATAAGTTATTATATATATAATAGGGTATATATATATATAATTATTATATATCTTTATATATATATATATAATATAATATATATATATATATATAATATATATATATACGGTATATATATATTATATATATATAATATATATATATTAATATATATATATATATAATTATATTATATTAATATATATTATAATACTATATATAGTATATATAATATAGTATAAATATATATATATTATATAAATATATATCTTTATAATATTACTATTATATAAATATATATTCTATATATAATATATATATATATATATTATATATTAGTATATATTATATATTAATAATATTATTAATATATATATATATAATATATAAGGATTAACTCTAAACATGCAATTATCATGCACCTTCCTTGTCCGGATCCTAAGCAGTACTACCTAGAGAAGGTACACTCCTTGAAGAGGGCTAAACCTGTGAGGTTGACGTTTTTTAATGAAATATAAAAAAAAAAGTTATTAAATTATTAATTTACCTGCTAAATAAAAAACGCATTTTAAAAAGGAAAGGAATATTCGTTAATTGGTTGGTGGAAGCGAGAGGGAAGGCTGGAAATAACATAGCTCTTTCTTGAGATGCACGTTGCTCAATGAGGTAGCTTGTTTTTCGTGTGCCACAAGAAAAATCGTCAGAAGAAAATGAAGAATACTTCAGATACAATCAAACCAAGTGGAACTTGGATCAAAGTGAAAAAGTTTAAATGCAAACGTAGAAGCAGCAGTGAGAGAACACAACATGAATTAGAAAATACAATTCAAACTACTGTGGATAAATATGCAGCACCACTTATGGAACAAAAATCGGATGCTGATTCACTGTTATGGTGGAAAGAAAGAAAAGCTCTTTTTCCTGATTGCATCTTACCTGAATTAAGCTAGGAAATATCTCTTGCTCCACCTTCAATGTATTTAGGGCGAGAGAATGTTTAAGCAAGCAGGATAAATTTTATGCAAGTAACAGGATGCGTCTTCTCAAACAGCTGATCAGCTCCTGTTTCTTCTAATTTAAGAGCATTTGATTTAAATATTAAATGAATGGTTACCTAAATAGTAATGCATAAGCTATTTAACTCTCCTTTCACTGAACTGTTGTGGTAAACAATTAATTAAATTTTTCAAAAAAAATTCTATTGTGATATAATACTTTATAAAGTATCGATAACAGCTGGTACATGCAACTTGTTTAATCTATAGTATATATATTAATTTATATATATATATATAATAGGTTATAATATATATATATATATAGTATATATCTATATAATATTATATATAATATATATTATATATTATATATATATATTAGTATATTAGTATATAGGATATGATATATATATATATTATATTAAATAGTATTTCGATAGTGGGGATTGATATAGACTAATAATGGATAATAAATATACATAAAATTGGTATATGTAAACTTATATATTAGTATATAATTATAATTATATATATATATATATAGTATATAGTAATATTGTGTAGTTTAATCATATATATATATATAATATCTGACCTGAGAACCTTGCTGATTAAGAGTCAATATTCAAGTCACATTCTTCCCTGGTGTTATTTCGTCGATTCAGATTGTGATATTCATGGTTGTATATTTTATTGTAGTGTGTTAATGTTATCTTAGTTTACACAAATTAAGATAAAGAAAAAGATATCTGGAAAATTCTAATTACACCTTATTGGTGGTATGGGAATTAATATAAAAATTAATGTTTTGATCATAAAATTCAATTTTATACAAGTTATTTGCATTACACCGAATAATTACATCATTGCAGAAGTAATGATGAGACTCTACATCAAGTAATTCACTCTTTAAACTAAAGTTCTTTACAGCTTATTCTGACATTTTTTTATTTATTTATTTTTTTTTTTTTTTTTTTTTTTGCTATCATTTACATTTTATGAATACGACTTTGTTCATTTACTATTAATTATTCAAACTGATTGTTCCTCACTATAGTGATGTTTGTAATTGATATAGTGATTAGTATTTGTAAGCTATTTTCTTTGTAAAATAGTTTATTTTATAACGTACCAAAGCCAGGGCTGGCCATTAAAAAATCCTCCGCCATATAATACCAAAAAAAGCACACCTAAAATACCCAATTACATATTTCAATATGTATATTATAGATTAGGTTGTGAGAAAAAACGGTTTTTTTTATTTGGTTTTTTTTTTGCAAAAAAAAAACTGGTTTTTTTTTTTACAAAAATGTTGTTTTTTTTTTGTTTTTTTTTAAAACTACCTCTTTCTTTTTTTATGTATATTAAAGATGTTTTAAATATACAGTATTAACCATACCCTTCTAGGCCTAAATATTGACTATTTAATGAACGGATTTTATATATATATATATCATATATATTATATATATATATAATATATATATATATATATATCTAATATATATATATATATATATCTATATATATATAATATGATCAAAAAAAGGATAGTATAAAAGGTGGTTTTGGGGTGTCAGAAAAAATGAATGGTAGGAAGGTGATGGATTCTGTGAGGAAAGAGGTGTGTGTGTAAGTAATCACTTTCTTTAAACACAAGAGTACCATAAGTATACTAGAGTTGGTGTAGGTAGAGATGGTAATCGAAGTGAAAATAATGATTGATTTTGTGTTGGTGAAGAAGGAGATGTTGAATGTATATGTTGGATGTTAAATCAGTGAGGTGTTTTGAAGGAATGGGATTATCGATCATTATGTTGTTTTATGTAAAATTAAGTTAGTGGGACTTGGATGGAGAGGAAGTGTGATACGGAGGGAAGAGGGTAAAATAAGAGTGAGAAGTTTTTAGTGAACAAGTAATAAGGATAAGTATGTAGACGCGCAAGTAAATCAGTTGAATGTGAACAAGCTGAAACTAAATAAATCTGGAGGCAATTTGTTGCAAGTGCAAAAGAAGTATGTGGGTGTGTCAAAGTAGGAAGTAAGAATGCGAACGTGAGTGGTGGATGAAGAGGTGCTGCAAGCGGTTAAAAGCTAAAAAAAAAAAGGCGTGTTTGAATGTACTAAAGCAAATGATGAAGTTTTCAAAAGAAAGATGTGAATTATATAAGGGTGAAAAAAGAAATGCTAAAGATGCGTACGTAAGAGAAAAGAAGAGGTTAATAAAACAGTTTGGAAGAAGGATGAATGGGGAACTCATACAAGGGAATAGGACGCTCTTCGGAAGGAAGCGCGAAAGGTTAATAATTAGAATAAGGGGAATCTGCATGAAATAATGAATAGGGATGGTGTTTTTGTAACTGATGAAATAGGATGTGAGGGAGTGTGGAAAAACATTCGAAAATCTGTATAATATTGGCACTAATGAAAGGGTGATAGTGATGTGTGTGTGGGTTTGATGGTGGAGAGAAGGAATAGGTATTTTTGGGGATGAGGTTTATTAGCAAAGAGGAGGAAATGGGTAGAGCGAGATAATTGAAAAATGCTAAATCTGCAGTATAAATGAAATTACTGGTGACATGATCAAAGACGGAGGCAGAGTTTCTGATTGATGGAACTTGAAGTTGTGTATAAAGCGTTTAATGGAGGGTATAGTTCCGAGGGACTGGAAGGAGAGCAGTAATAGAGCCCTTATATACAGGGTAAAGGCAGATAAGGAACTGTAGAAAATTATAGGGGAAATTAGTTTATTGAGTGTTTAAGGGGAAGATATATGTTGGTATTTTTGGTCGAAAAGAGTGCGTCGAGTGACTGAAGGCTGATTGGTGAAGAACAAGGTGCGTTTAGGAGTAGTAAGAGGATGTGTGGATCAAGATCTTGTACATTGAGGCAAATGATAGAGAAAATGAGGGGAGAAGAAGAATAAATTGGTAATTAAGTTTTATGGATTTGCAACGGGGGTATTGATAGGGTTAATAGGGAACAGCTCTATGGCAGGTGTTAGTGATATATAGTGTTGGTGGTAGGCTTCTGAATGGATTCAAAAGAAATGTATGACGATAGTGAGGCGTGTGTAAAGAAATAAATGGTGTCAAAGTGATTGGTTTAGTATATAGCGGAGTGAGGCAGGGTTGTGTTATGTCTCCTTGGTTGATTTCAATTTGTATATGGCTGGAGTTATGAAAGAATTGAGGTGGGCGGACAGGAAATGGTGTTAGAATGGAGAATGGAGATGAGTGGAGGGTGCCGCTACCTATTATATGCGGATGATTTGGTTTTGTGTGGCGAATTTGAAAAAGTTTGAGAGAATTGTAGAGAGCATTTGGCACGGTGGTGTAAGAGGAGGGGTTGAAGTAAACGTAGATAAGAGTAAGGTTATGGTTGTGAGTGAGGACAGTCTCAGTGTGAAGTTATGTTAGAGGGTAAGCAGCTAGAACAATGTGTCTGAGTTTAAATATTTCCAGGTTATATGTTAGGATGCCAGGCCAAAAGTGGGCTGGTGCAATAAACATCGTTTGAATGTATAGGGACTACGTCTTTTGAGTGAGGGTCTCCACAACCCTGGTTGTTACCTGTGTTATTGTACTAGTAGTGAGACTATGGTCTGGAATATAGATCTATAGATCTAAGTTCAATGTGTTTCAGATGGACATCTTAGGGGCATGCTAGGTGTGAGAGAATTGAATAAAATGAGGAAAGACATATAGATGACGTATTAGAGAGTTGTTGGTGTGAAGAAAGGGGTAAATGAGAGGATAAATGAAAAGTATGTTGATATGGTTTGGTCATTTGGAAAGAATGAATGATAGTCCGGTTTTTTAAGCGGACGTATAGTGGGGAGTGTGTTGGAAACCGACCGGGTTGGGAGATCGAAGAAAAAAGTGGATTGAGTCTAAGTAAACGAATGTCTGAAGAAAAAAAATGTGCGTTTGGCAGAGGCGAGAATAAAGGTGCATAATAGGAGAAAATGGCGGGGTTTTGTGAGGGGGTAATGTTGTGGCCTACCTGGGCCAAGGGATTGAACCCTTACACTGACGATTTTCCATAGTGAGGGCCCGTCGCAGTCCCGGTGAAGCTAATAGGGTGGATTTTCTGACTGTGACGAAGTCGCTTCTAAAGTAATGGTACAGGAGGGGGGAGGGGGTAAGCTGGACTTTCCCTTTTCCGACCTTTGTCATTATTCTTTTTACTGCCTTTTACTTTTCCGATGCTTCTTACGCACCTTACACCAGTCTTGGGGAGAGAAAGGTAGAATGAAGAATTTTAATATATATATATATATAGTATATATAATATATAATATATATATATATATATTATATATAGTATATATATATATATATATATATATATATTATATATATAAAATTAATAATAATAAAAATTAATATAATAATAAAAATAATAAATAAAATAAATAATAATTAAAATAATCAAAATAAGATCAATGTGAATGTTAATAATTATAATGCACCGCTAGAGCGCAAATTAAAACTTTACTAAGTAATAAAATCTACTTTATTTATTGCATACCTCTTTTAACATATTGTATTTACTGTATTTAATGCTAAATACCCTAAAAGACTTGATATATTGAAAAAAATAATTTTAAAAAAAAACAAAAAAAAACAAAAAATTTTTTGGCTTTGGTTTTTTTTATAAAAAACGAACGGTTTTTTTTTAATCCCAACCCTATATATAGTAATACTGGAATTTTGAGAAAATCAGATGAATAAAAGAATTTAATAAATATACCATAGCATTTTATTATATAGGTACAAGAAAATCAAGATTTGTGATTTGTAGTGTGTCAATATCGCAAATTCTTAAACGTACTAATAGATAATTCACAAATGAAACTCTACAAGCAAATGACATTAAAAATATGAAATACATTTATTCATTTTAAATTAGTTAATTATAATTCTTATATTATTAATAATGTTATTAATAGAAGCCAAATTAAATTTCATTTCATAATTTCTTCTTACTTTGATGAGTACGGGTGTTTTAGGGATTCGTCATTATTCCGCCTAATTAATATGATTAAATCATAAGCTCCCATCGAACTTACATTAATCATTTTGTTAGTCTAGGTACTGTTATTAATCGCAGTTGAAGTTGATAGAGTCAAGAAATTCTTCTAATTCAATGTTCTCTTTTAAAGAGGGTTTGTAAAATAAAATTATATAAAAATGATTAGTAATTGATATATCGTTCATCAGACAAATACATTTGAAAAACTGATTCCTGTAATAACAAATATTATTATTACACACTTTTAAAGCTGGGAGCACTTCTTCAATTATTTCAATTCTAAACCTGGGAGCTTTTCTTTAGTTAACTAAACTTGATAGAGTCAGGAGGAGCTCTTCTTACCATTGCAATTCTATAGCCTGGAGTTCTTTCCGAAAGAAACAAGACAATTATCAGTCATAAAACCAATAACAGACTTAAACTAATAACAGAGCTTTTGTTATGATCACCACCTCCCGGAGAAATTCATCAAAGCAAAAATTAAGTAAATCATTAATTTTGAGGGTTTTGAATAAATATACCATACCTCATCACATCCAACACAGTAAACCGGAATCTTATTAGATTTCCTGGTCTCTTCAATATTACTGATTGATTTTTCTATAGCCAAATTACATTTTTCCTGTTCCTCTCATAAGGAGCCATAGCCTTGTCAAAATCAGGCTTGTATATAATTTACAATACAACAATAAAGGGATTTTTATGAAGGTTTTATTTTAACCATTCCTTTGGAACTTTAACCAACTTTTGTTGTTCATATTGCTGTTTCTTTTCACAGACGGTGGTGAAATATTGCTTGGACTGAAACTAATCTGGTTACTTCAGTCCCAAAATCTAACGAATCTCCCGCTACGCAAAAGCCTTAAGCTTGGATTGAACTACATAGGTAAATAAAAGTTACATATAGCTATATATTAGTTAGAATTTTAGACTACTTAGTTATCTCATAATTTTAGGGCATTGTACATGTCTCAAAGGAGTCTCAGTTAATTTATTGGGTTTGCCAAAGATAAAGTAAAATCCCCTGGGAAACATACTGTGTCTTACTTGATTCATACACACACACTCTCCCCTACAATGGTGGATTTAAAAAATAATAAAAAATAGGGGGTTTAAAAGTTGGTTTCTTCAGAAAATACCATTTAAACTTAAGGAAATTTGCAACAAAAATTGACCATGCTACTGACCTTGTGCCCATTTTTTGTTAAATTTTCAAAAATTTTTTCTAGTTTCCAATGAAAAACTATTTTAACGCGCATTTTTAATAATGACAGGAAGGTTGCTTTTTAAAAAGCTGTGTCCATGCTATGAATTATGTTAAATACTTAACCGTTGTTTCAATCAATATTTAAAACAGTTACAAATTTTCAAGGTTTTCAGGTGTTAGGTTTTTAAACTGTGATAATTTTTATTTTTAACTAACAATGATGTCATCAATCAAGTATGTAGGATATAATTACACTTTTCACATAATTTTCTTTGTATCCACAAAGCTTTCCTAGAAATTTTAACATTTCGTCTTGTATAATACGATGCATTTCTCCAATGAAGATGCCAACAAAACAAGCTGCTCGTTGCTTCTGTAAACAACTTCTATATGGCCCTTCTATACCATTTTGATTATGGCATGATTGATATGCTACAAGGGCATATTTGTTAATAAGTGTAAAATTATTGAGAAAAATTTTCTAAGTTCAAAAAAATTTCTAAGTTCAGTAAAAAGTTAAGTTAAGTAAAGGTTTTTAAGAAAATCTTTAGTGGCAAGCTTCTGGAATAATGCCAGAAGCTTGCCTAAATAAGTTTTTTCTTAAAAAACTAAACTAAACTTAACTTTTCTGAACTTAGAATTTTTTTGAACTTAAGAAAATTTTTTCAGAAAAAGTCACAGTACAGTTATCTGCAAATATGCCTGCTACAAGGGTATTGGTTCTTAATTCCTCTAGATCCTAATTATTTAAATTAGATATAAGAGGTGGCTCCTTTATTTTCATGAGAAAACAAATTAATCAGATTATAATAATAGGTTGATGCCATTGTATTTATATTCGGAACAGTAAATTTTCTGATCTCATTTATGAATGGAACATTTTCACCAGCATCCTTATTAGGTTATTGATAATTGGAATCTAAATCTTTATCATATTCCTCTACACTTGTTCACTGCCTGAAGATATGTCTTTTATCACCAGATTCACCTAATGTATATTATGGCACTGCCCAAGCATGGTTTTTAAAAAAAGGGTAGATCATGCCAGACAAACTTTAGAAGTCCAGTTGATATTATATATCTAGACACTTCAGCAAAGCCTTTGATAAGGTTCCCCACATAAGGCTGATGCAAAAGTTATCGCAATGTGGTATAGGTGGAGCGGTATATGGTTGGATTAAAGTGGTTGTGGAATAGAAGACTGTGTGTACTGCTAAATGGTAGTAAGTCATCATGGAAAATAGTAAAGAGTGGTGTCCTCACATAGTCAGTGCTGGGGCCACTAATTGTCTCTCATAATAGAATGATAATTGATTTAGACAGGGACCTACATGTTACAAATCTTTTCCAACATGTCCAGAACCACAGCACTATATATATATATTATTATATATATATAGTATATATATTATATATAGTTATATATATATATTATATATATATATATATATATATATATTTATAGTATATAATATATGATATAGTATATAGGTATATATATTATATATATAGTTTATATATATATATATATAATAATATTATATATATATATATATATATATATAATATATAATATATAATATTTATATCTATATATATATATATATATATATATATATATATATATATATATACCGTAAAACGGGGCAAATTCGGTCCAAAATCAGGGGTACTCAAAATGCTAAGGTTTATGGAGACTTTATTTTTTTTTTTTTTTTTTCGAAATTTTTTTTTTTATATGTTAATATTATCCTTTAGGAGTAGAATTGTTATAATTTATTGTATATATAATATAGGATTAATGTTAGAAGCCGATAAGTAACGTTTGGACCGAATTGCCCCACGATTTTGGGGGGGGGGGCAATTCGGTCCACTTCAATTTTTCACATCCCTAAGAACCCTCATTAAAGTGTTTTATTTGATAAACTATGATAAGTTCAGTTTTCATTTTTAAAAATAAATGGTATTACAATATTATTTTAAAGAAATTGGGGTTCGAAAACGTAATAATAATGTTCGAGTTTGCGTTTGTTTTTGTCAAACTGCAAAATCATAAAAAAGAGGCTCGCCTAACGTAAGGAATTTCCTTAATTCTGTTAAGGTTGTTATTCTTTTTATTCTGTTTATACAGAATTTAAGGAAATTCTTTTACGTTTGAGGAATGAGCGTTTTTACGATTTTGCGATGTTTGACAAAATGAACGCAAGCTCAAAGCGTTTCAGGTCTCTTTTTAAACATAATGGTAATTACAATATTATTTTAAGAAATTGGTTTTGAAAACTAATAAAATGTTCGATTTTGCGTTCGTTTTTGTCAACGGAAAATTCGTAAAAAAACTGCTCACCAAAACGTAAAGGAATTTCCTTAATTCTTTTGTATTCTTCTTTACCTTACAGAATTAGGGAAATTTCTTACGTTTGGTGAGCGGCGTTTCTTTTACGATTTTTGCGCTGTTTGACAAAAAACGAATGCAAACTCAATTTATTTTATAAAATTGCAATTATTTTTTATTATTATATGTACTACAGAATTAAGGAAATTGCTTTTACGTTTTGGTGAGCGTTTCTGTTTAACGATTTTGGCGGCTGTTTGAAACAAAAACGAATGGCAAACTCGAGCGTTTTAGGCATATTACGTTTCGTAAGAACAAATGCAAGAACGAAAACGGCTTAAGGGTCTGGCAACATCATCATCAGAGTATCCCTTTGTATCCCTGCCGTGTTACTTTTGCGTAAGTGTGACCCATCTTGCTGAAAAAAATTGTACAACGTTAATTAGGCCTTGTGGAAAAACTTTACCTACCAATCTTGCTGTAAAAGTGTAAAATTATTTTAACATTATATTTCGGACATCTTTTTGTGAAAGAGTATTAAAAAAATTTAATTTAAGGAAGATTTCAATGTGGACCGAATTGCCATGTCGCAAAATTTTAAACCTGGACCGAATTGCCCCGTGTTACAATTTTTACAATAAAAACATATTTATTTCTTGCCTGAATGACTCCAACGATTGCATTAAGGTTAATGAACTATTTGTTTTAGTACTCATATCCTTGGTACGCAATAATGTAGTAGCAGATTCTTTGGACCTGGTATGAATCTTAGCATGATAAGCCTAAAATTTTCCGATTTTTATAGTGCTCAGATAAAAAAACAGAAATATCACAAAAATTAATGGACTTAAATTAAAGGTTTCATAAAAAAATTAATACCTAAGACATAAAAATACATTATTTTACATCTTGAAAGATAATGATTTTACATCATAGTAGGCTATTTGAGCCACTGGACCGAATTGCCCACGTGGTCCGAATAGCCCCACATGGACCGAATTACCCTGTTTACGGTTATATATTATATATAGTATATATGTGATATATATAGTATATATATATAGTAAGTATATTAGTATATATATATATAGTATATATATAGTTGTGTATATTATATATATAGTATATAGTATTAGCGTCGGGTGGGGTGACTTGGACCACTTTAGGGTATAAGTCTATCTGCGACTTTCCCCTAATGCACTTTTGGGAATTTTTTTTTTTCTGAATTCAAGGCATATAGTTGGTAATAAGCACACAAAAAAATGATAATGTATAATAATAATAAAAGTTTTTATTAAAGTTTTAATAAAGCTCACTTCAGCCTGACCTTGGAGGGGTGAATCGGACCACCATTGAGGGGTGAATCGGACCATCTGTTTAAATTCATCTTTTACGTATAAATCCAATTTTAATATTTTAATTTTTACTTAATATCAATTATTTATCATATTAAAATTCGTAATAAGTAATAAAATTGTCAAGTTATTTACATAAATAAGAAATAAAAATAAAGGTGGTCCGCTCCACCCTCTCCGCTCAGATTGAAGTTAACACTTTTTGAAATTCATCTTTGATATGTAAAATTATCATTTTTTTTAAATTAATTTTTACTTAATATTTCGTAAATATTTCTTTTTTTGTAATTCGTCGACATAATAAAAATTATAATAATAATAAATGTAAAAATACGAAAAACAATGGGTGGTCCCGATTCACCCTTCATCATTTTTACGGTTTGGTGTGAATTGGATCCAAGGTTTAGGTCCGGCCGTGATTTTTCCACTAATTACTGTTTTTGGATCAAATAATTTTTAGCTTTGCTGCCAGGTCTTAAAAGGGCTTTAATCGATTCTAACTCGAGTTGTACGTTATCCACTGAAAACTAATGTGTAAATGCCATCACAATTTTGCAGTTTAGTATATACCAAATGTTAAAAAAATTCACGGATTTTTCACAAGGTGAAATTCTATTGATAGGGGCATTTTTGGTAACCTAATTTATTATATTTTTAAAAATATAAAATTTCTAGACTTAAGGTACGATGGAATCTAGAATTCCTAACTTGGTAGTACTACAGGCGTGGCTATTAAAATGAGCGGCAATTTTGTTTATTTTTTTTCGTTTATTTTTTATTATTATTTTTGGTGGATCCTTGAATCTATCCCCTTCTTAAAGAGGGCGGGCCCTCAGGTCACCCGCTCTGACGCTATAATTATATATATAATATATTAGTAGTTAGTAGTAATAGGGTATGATTAGTTATATTGATATATATATATTATATATATATTATAGTATATATATAGTATATTAGTAATATGATTATAGTAACGTATATATATATATACATATATTATATTATATATATATATATATATATATTTTATTAGTTTGTGGGGCCTGGTGCACGGAGGCTGCTAGGCACATATGGAGCAATCCTAAAGCAGCTTCTGGGGAAGAGAATCTCCACTTTATCTGTGGGACAATTGCTCGATCTGGCGTTCTTCAACATCTAATATCCCTCTATTAAAGGTGGTTTTTCAAGACCAGAATTTAACCTCTTCAAATTTGTGACCACCTGAAGTGACCATGGGAACATCCATGCAAAATGTGATTCTGAAACACCTAATCAAAGATTCAGCTGAACAACCATCAAAATCAAGTTTCTTCTATGTGGGTACGCGTATACTGTCCGTTGGTTGTGTGGTCATTGTA
>JABUQX010080850.1:0-5000 GCA_015478945.1 Trachelipus rathkii
AGAGAGAATCAGAAGAAGGTGCATGATGGAAGATGGGTGTGTAAGGGTATGGTCTGTGCGCGAGGCTCAGGGGAACTACACTTGACGATACATATGAGAACCGTCGCGGTCCCGTGAGTCTCTAGGGTGGATTATCTGATTGCGACGAGTCTTATAACTAATGGTACAAAGTAAATTTTACTTTCCTTCAACGGGATTCGAACCTGGAACTCCCGTGCTTGAGTTAACAGTAACCGACGCTTTATCCACTAAGCCATCCCACTCCAAAAGAACGCATTCCAAGCGTAAATTATAAAAGACTCTGGTTTTCTCATACGAATAAGCTGGGCTTTCTTTCGGATCCATTTCATTATTTTTACTACTGCTTTCTTTTCCGATGCTTGTAGCGGCGCACCTTACCCCCAATCTTGGAAGGAAAGGTAGGAAAGAAGAATATAGATATAATAATATATATTTACATAATATATATATTATATTATATATTATTAAATTTATATATATATGTACTTATACTATCATATATATGAATAATATTATTTATATAATATATATATATACTCAACATCATCTCATCCAGCTTCCTTCTTCCCAAAGTAAATGGCGTGACATGCAACGATACAGAAAGTAGAAGAAGAACATGACACAGTTCGAAAAGAAAGCCCGCCCCCTCAATACCTATTATGAGAACTCGTCGCAGTGGAAAATCCCTCCTAGATTCACAGCAGCGACGGACCATCAATGGCACTTGTCAGTGCGGTTTCAATCACTGGCTAGCCCACAGCCATACCCACCCCCTGTTGCATTTTGTGACGTGATAAAAACTTTCGCTATTTTATAGAAATAAGAAATAAATTTAGAAATATTAGCTTAACTATTTCGGTGGTGAGCTCAATAATGATAAAAAAATAAAAAACAAGAGTTTTGATATAACAGTTATTGTCATTAAAGGACTAAGAGAGGGGAAACACTAGTTTATTCATTATTGCTACCTATAAAAACGAATATGGTTATTTAAAAAAAAAATTTGTTAACAGTTTATTAACAAAGATTACCATGATGTAATTTTAAATATTTACAAGACACACAAGACAAAATGTAGAAATTGGCAACTATATTAAACAGAAGAGAACATGGGAAATGCGATTATGAAATTACCTAATGACTGTTTGAAGAACTGAAATAAATTGTTCCCCCACAAGTTATTTGAAAATTATTTTTTTAACCAGGAATCTTTCTATATCTCTTAACATTTAAGAGGAAAATTGATGAGGATAATTTGCACTGCGAACTTCCACTCGTAAAATGACAGACTGAATTTTGCAGAGCAACTTACGCTCTCTCTATTGCACAAACGTATATTAACACACTATGAGTTAGAGATTCATAAAATCTGAATAGAGCTGTCACAAAAAGTAACAAAAGCATTTATATTTTTAAAATTTTGAAACAAGGACCCTTGCTATAATATCCATATTTATGTGATCATGAGTTTGCGATAATTTTTTCATATATTGTCGGGCAAAAGGGATCCACAAATTATCAATTTGTACAATCATGATACTGTATATAAATAAGTAAAACAAATTAATAAGAAACAAAAGAAATTGCGAAAGAAGCATTAATTTAAAATATTTTCTACGGTTACTATGCCCTGCTATTAATGGCATTACATAGTAACTAAATATATAAATGAGGAAAGATGATGATGGGAAGCATTTGAATGTTGGAAAAAACTGCTTCATATTATTTTATCAAATCACAAGATAAAACTATGAATCCTGAAAAGAAAAAAATTATAATCAAAGCAATAATAAAACATTTTTTTTGCTTACTTTATAATCTGTGGCGAAATGAACTGCAAGAGATCATGAATAAGCTTCAAAAATGAGCCCATAAAAACGAGGTAATGTCTTGACATTGTTGGTAAAATTGAAACATAGTAACTCTTATCTCCAGACGTCCCAACTAAATAAACTTGTTTGCTATCATTTGCATACGTTGCTCTTGAGCGGGATTCACCTTTCCTAATAATAATAAAATAATAATAATAATAATATAATCAATAATAAAATAAAAAAATAATATAATATAATAATATAATAAATATAAAATAATAATAAAATAATATAATAAATAATATATTTTTATATTTATTAAATTTTAATCTTAGTAAAAAATAATTCACAAAAATGAAAAATATTAATATACAATAAAATTAAACAAAAAAATAAATAAAATAAAAATAAAATAAAAAAATAAAAAAAACTGTGTGAGTAATAACATTAATCCTATATATAATAAAATATTCATATAATCATAATAATATAATAATAAATAATAAAAAATATAATGAATAATAAAATAATACAATACAATAAACTAAAAATTAAAACTAAATGTAATAATCTAAATAATACATAATCGTTCATAAAATTAATAATAATATAATAATATATATGAATAATCATAAATTACTTACTAATAATAATGGCGGTTGAAAACTGTCAAAATTGAAATTTTGCTCTAATTTATTACTGATCAGTTGATTTTTTTTAAATTTTCCGAGAAGATAAAATCAAACAGGTTACACAGCTTTTATTTAGAGCACTTTTTTATGTATGCAACATTGACCTCTGCAGATCCCTGTACCCTGTTAACAAATTGGGCATGGTTGCTAGGATCAATGCTTGGAGACTATACAAATTGGCATGGTTCCCAGAGCACTGGTTGGGTGTATAGAAAACTACCATAAATAAAACTAAATTAGAGTTGTATAAATCGTTCAATTCTATCTACTTTAAAAATTTCAAAAAAAAATCAAATCACTAGTAAGAAATTATTATCATGCATTTCAATTTTGACTCCAAGATAAATTGAAAAAAAAAAATAGGTTTTTATCAAATTTGAATATTGTTTAAACTTAAACCTAAAACTTTTATTTAGTACATATCTAAGTGATGTAGGTTTTTATTTCCTGATAGAATACCTCAAAATTGGCCTTTCAAATTGGGATCAAGTGACAAATTGTCATTTATACATATAATTCATAAAAATATATATACATAAAAATGTTATGACATTGAAGTTTTGTAACTCATCCAATTATATCTAATCATATTATTTAATTTCATAAAAACTGATAGAGTAAAAATATTCTAGTAATTTTCAATATTATTTTAATTTGACATAAAGGGCTTTATACAAGTTCCAATTTTAAATATTTCATAAAACTAAAGATTCTTAATCGTGATTCATTATTTATTAATTATCATAATTTAATCCTAATAATAAAGTTGGATATAATTAGACTATCTAATTTAATTTTCATGTCTTAAAACTCGATTACTATGATGAAAAATGAAAGCAGTGAGCCTTTTTTCAGGTGAAAGTCTATTTCTCTCACTAAAGACACTAGAAGGAAAGTACATAAGTATTTTTTTCTTGCAACATATGAAGTTATGATGCTTCTTAAGTTACTTAAATTTAAGATAGCGGTTATACTTGTAAACTAATTGAGTAGCTGTGTCTATTACCACTTAAAGTGAAAAGGTGTGCTGCTGCTGTTATGTAAACATTTTTACAGAATAATATACCTGAGTTAATAGACTAGAAAACCACTCTGGCAGGCAAGATATTCAGCCGTCAGGCAGAGCAAACTTTTTAAGCCAGATTATCCTGCCAAATTTATGGCCAGAGCTACAAAACTACTACTAATAGTATAATAATAATAATAATAATAAAAATATATAATAATAAATATAATAATAATAATAATAATAATAATAATAATAATAATAATAATAATAATAATAAGATTACATATACTGATAGCATGCACATAACTCTTAAGAGTACATGCTTCCCATATTGAAATATTAATTACAATGGCAATAGATGAAACCAAAATACATTTTTTAAACATTTTTGATATTCATTACCACAATTATAAAGAGCTCGCAATTGTGATATAACCCAATTTTAACAATAATAATTTCTAATTTGTTTAAATAATTGTTTAAATAAATGAGCAGTTTTACATTAAGGGAAAATTTCAATCACCCTAGTATTAAATGATGATGATGGGACAGGAACAAAGAATCTGAATCAAGAATCAGAAGAGTTTACTGGAAATGTAATTACATAATTTGAAATCTTTTAGAATCCGATACACATCACATTCATTAACAACCTCCATGCTTCACAACACTGAAATACAAAGAGAGGAAATATACCCTGAAATGCAGCACATTCTGAGCCCCCATGCTGATTATGAGTCTTCATAATGAATGTTATGAACTAATTTAAATTTCTTCATTTCAAAGTTTACTTTTAAGGAATTCTGTTTCTGATAAGTGCAGTTAGCCAAGTGTCTGATTAAAGGGCTCAGTTTCATCATGATAACAATAATATGAAGAGATTGTAGTGATCATTATGCACATGATTCCAGGAAGGAATTATAGATCTGCCAAGGAAAATCATGTAATGATGATGTTGCACTTTTTGTGATGTAATGAGTGAAAGGATGGTGGAATACGAGAAGTCAGCTCACTCAAGCAACTGTAATTAGAGTATATATAGGAAAACGTGCAATTGTTATTTCTTTAGGTTAAAAAACTGTGTCATTGGA
This sequence comes from Trachelipus rathkii, assembly GCA_015478945.1. Lineage (NCBI taxonomy): Eukaryota > Metazoa > Arthropoda > Malacostraca > Isopoda > Trachelipodidae > Trachelipus > Trachelipus rathkii. The sequence continues at coordinate 4,628 of JABUQX010080850.1, forward strand.
GAATATAGGCAGTTAATAATCTTTCAGTTAGAGCTCTGATTCCATCCAAAAATAACCTGGCTTCAGAATACTCCAACAAATATTCAATTTAAAATTACATTTCAATCCCATTTAAAAGATGAATGGCGAGATGTTTCACCATTTTTTATATAATTTCTTTAAACGCTGACATTTTACTAAACAAACTATAATACCACACAAAATCCTGACTTATTTTGCATATTCAAATTCTTTACAAGCTTTGTTCCACTGTTTATTGATTTGTGAAATATTCTAAGCCATCTTGAACCTCCTCTAAGCAGCTTCATATATTTTTCTACATTATCTTTCCCTTCAATCTCCATTTCTGATCATTCAATTAAATCTTAACAAA
>JABUQX010080850.1:7500-16703 GCA_015478945.1 Trachelipus rathkii
TAATGCTAAGAAATAAAGATGAAACATTGAATTAATACAAACCTTTCCTCTTGGATGATGCAAGTACTGAGGTCTTCTATCGGCAAAGAAATTTAAAACAAATATAATTACGACGAGGGGGTAATAAATCATGTAAACAATAAACTCGAATTGATTTTCAAACTCGACCTATAAGAAAAAAAAAATAATGAGTAGGGATATTCATAGAATAAAATTCTTTCATAATTCCTTTTAAATTATTAACTAAATCAGCAAAGAAAATATAATAATAATAATAATAATAATAATAATAATAATAATAATAATAATAATAATAATAATAATAATAATAATAATAATAATAATAATAATAATAATAATAATAATAATAATAATTATTATAAGGTGGACTTTTTTATCTACAGTATATTGGTCAACTTCTCCTACTGCTTTTCTTTTCCAATGCTTGTAGCGCTCCTTACTCCCAATCTTGGGAAAATAAGGTAGATGAAGAAAGAAAGAAAGAATAATAATAATAATAATAATAATAATAATAATAATAATAATAATAATAATAATAATAATAATAATAATAATAATAATAATAATAATTGATTAACTGATCTTATATGCTTTTGCAGGTGATGGAATGGAAGACGGAACAGAACAATGGATCTGGGAAGACGGAGGTAAAAGCTCTTGAAATGCAGATTGCAATGATATTGTAGGGAAATGGTTAGGTATAATGAATTTTATACTGTTATTTAATATATTTTATATATTCTAGGGAATAAATTTTTGTGCCACCAAGGCCTCAAAATATTACTCATTTAAAGTATAAATTAATACATGTTACATTGTAAAATATGTATGAAGATCTGTTGAACAAAAGAGAAAATTAGTGTCATAGGAAAAAGACAAGATTAATTGCAAGACTGTTTACTAGTAAGAAAGGGGGATGAGGAGAAGTCTGATTTGCATATAAAGTGATTCATTTGTGGCCAAATCTGAAATAACTTTTGTGTGAAAGACTTTAATTTGACATCACATATACTGTAAGATAATTATAACTCACTCTCATATCATTTATTCTTAGTTCACATTATCTTATTATAATAATAATAATAATAATAATAATAATAATAATAATAATAATAATAATAATAATAATAATAATAATAATAATAATAATAATAATAATAATAATAATAGAAGAGCGAAAAGAATTTAGTAAAGTATGTGAAACAAGTTAATGAAAAAAAAAGAAGTTAACTGAGTATGTTGGGTGAAAAAAAAAAAGATATATTTAGTTAAGGCTATATGAAATGGGAAGAGGTAAATAATAACGTGTGTATGTAAGGGAGGGATGGAAATCTGAAAAGAAAGACCGATGCAGAAAAACGCATGGGAATCAAAAGGACTCAGATGAAGATCAAGATATGATGGACTAACGATCCATTTTAGGCTTTAAATCTGGGATAAGCAGATATTTTCACTGCTGACCCAAATTACTGAATACGAAATAAATTAATCCCGATTTTTACTCACGTAAACTGAATTACAAGTATGATAAATTCCTGACCTTTCGTATCGTCCATCAAAGCTATCAAAAATATGTTTTGAAAAGAACCTTTAAATTCATAGATTAAAAAACAAAAAAGGTTACTAAATATAAATATAGTATTTATCATATTTAGAGTGGCTGCTGTTTACAAATTTTTAAAGCCCCGTTAGCTGCTCACTAGTGATGCATGGCACTTTCTTGCACGCCGTCCAAAATTATCTTCCTTAAATTTTCCTTCCCAAACATGTTGATACACTCGCAGATCAACAGGGGTAATATTTAAATAATATGCAAAGTAGTTCTGTCTAAGAAATAAGGATATTTACTAATTCGAAAACGTTTGAAGACCTGCAAAAAACATTTAATAAAAGTGATAGGAAGAAGGATCAAGAAGACAGTAAAAAGATATATTTAAATATAAACACCATTCACAAAAATAAAATAGCAGGATGGTCTGTAATACGATCAAGAAAGAATTTCGGAGGAAAAAAAAAGTTAAAAAGGATATTGTGAAAGAGAATTAAAGATGAAAGACGAAAGTTGAAATATCTGTAAAAGGATATAACAAGAGGAAATCAAAAATAAAGTAACAAAAATATTATTGAGAGCAAGAAAGAGCATAGAGTACGAAAACTTATACAGTATATCCACATAAAAGGGTAGACACTTAAGTATGAAGTTCAAAATCAAACCTTCCACTACCCCCCTTTCCCCCCAAAAAAATAATAATAATAATTTGTCCTTGGTAAATATCACTTAATTCATTTACTATAAGAAAGTTTTATCTAAGCAAAAAGGGAAACTACTTACTCCTTCCTGCAAACCTATAATAATAGATCTAAATTCTGCTGCTCCAAGCACTGCCATTAGAAACCAAAACAGAAATAAATATGCGGAACTTTGAATTCCTCGCTTCTTCTCCATTATAAGAAATATTATTTGAAGTAACTATAGATGAAATAAAATATATATATATATTATAGTATATATATTATATATATTTTATGTAGTTCGTCGGCAGTAGTCTGAGAGTTGGACGAGTGTGTGGGTAAATGTCTATCCTATGGTTATATATATGTATATATATATAGTAGTATGTAAGTGATATATATATATATTAGTATATATTATATATAATTCGGGCTGTGAACAGTTGGTGGCACTGGTTTGAGGATAGCTGCTTAAAGTTCAATTTCTGTGTTCCTGGTAGTTACGCCTCTGAAAAGGGGAGTAAGCATGGGGGGGGGGGCGTTAAAAGAATATATATAATTAATATAATATATATATATATTATATATAATATATTATATTATATATAGTATATATAATTATATAGTAGTATAATTATAGTATATAGTATATATATATTATATATATTATATGATATATATATAGTATATGATATGTATAGTATATATATAGTATATAAGGTATTTTTCCCATACTTTTAAAGAATGGAGGTAAGGTGCCGATTACATGCACAGGAAACAAAATATAAGAAGAATAATAACCACAGAGTTGAAAAGAAAGGGCCAGCATATCCCTCCCCGCCTTTATACCTTTAGTGAGGACTCGTTGAGTCCAGAAAATCACCTAGAGTTCACGGGACGCGCGGAGCCTCACTAATGCAATCTCACAATTTAACATCCTCCTCCAAATTTGCCATTCACTCTATTATGCAATTTCTTTCGCTTCGGCCAAATCACATTCCTCTCCCAAGTATTCTTTACTGACTCGATCCACTTTTTCTTCGGATCTCCCAGCTGGCTGTTTCCAACATACTCAACCACTATAAATCGTTCTTACAAACCACTATCATCCCTCATTTCCATGACCAAACCATCTCATGTACTTTCATTTTTTCTCTCTTTACTCCTTTCTTCAACACAACATACAACTCCTAATGCGTTCATTTCATTTTAATAATTCTTCTCAAACCTCTAAGAGTATTCATCTCAACCACTTGTACTTTCAGATTATACATCTTATTCCAGACCATGGTTCCACTACTTCCTGCCATGACACAGGTAACAACATACTCTCATGTAAGACCCTAGCGCACTCAAGACTTAGTCTATTTACTTCCACCAAGGATTTAATTGCTTAAGTCAACTATCTACCATTCACAACTTTCCTACTATATTCTGCATCATCTGTTCCCTTTTCATCCAACGTATATTCCACAGTATTTAAACTTCAAAGACCTTGTTCCAAGTTGCCCCATCCAGCTAACTTCAAAGAGGACTGGTACTCACTCGCACCCTAACTTATTCTTATGTTAATGTTCGTAATTCAACCTCTCCTTTTACCACCCTGCCAAATCCCTCTACCAATCCCCTCAATCTCTCTTCATATTCGCTACGCAAAACCAAATCATATGCATATAATAGGTTGGGCACCCTCGACTCTCTTCAATACTCAATCATTCTAACACCTTCCCCAGCCACCCCAACCTTTATTCGCATCAGTAACTCATCATTACATTGAATAGCCAGGAGACAACAAATCCTGCTCACTCGCTATAAAATATTAACCAATCACTTTCAACTCATTAATTCTTACACACGCTTCACTATCGTCATACCCATACTTTTGATTTCATTCAAGAACCTACACAACATCAGTAATATCCTAACACCTGCCATGAGCTTCCTTATTAATTCCATCACTACGTCTGTTGCAATCAAATAAAACCAAATACAATTTATTCTTCTTCTCTCATTTTCTCATTCATTTGTTCAATGTAAAGATTTGATCACACATCCTGCACTTCTAAACGCCCTTGTTCTTCACCAATCAGTCGCTTCAGTCATCGACGCACTCTTTCTACAAAATACCCAGCATATATCTTTTCTACAACACTCAATAAACTAATTCCCTATAATTCCTACAATTACCCTTATATAGGGTACTATTACTGATCTCCTCCAATCCTTGGAAACTGTAAACTCCATAAACGTTTGTTACACAACTTCCAAATCACTTCAATCACCATCTCGCCTCCGTTTTATAATCGATTTAACAGTAATTCTATCTATACCTGTGAATTTACCATTCTTCAACTTCTCCCTCTACCCATTACATCCTTACTAATGACCTCATCCCAAAATACTATTCCTTCTTGCATCCATCAAAACAAACACATTCACCTCCTCCATTCTCCCTGCCAATGTTAGCAGATTTTTCAAGTGTTCCTCTCACACTCCCCTCACATCCGTTTCCATCAGTTCGAAAGCACCATCTCTATTCATTATTCTAAGCAGATTCCCCTATTCTCATTCTTAAAGTCTTTGCGGCTTTCTTCTAGCAGATCTTCGCTTTACCCTGATAGTCCCCCATTCACCTCCTTCAAACTGTTCATTTACCTTTTTATTTTTTTCCTCTCTACGTATGCATCTTTTAGTATTCCTTTTTTCTCCCTATATAATTCACACCTCTTTCCTTTGAAACCTCATCATTGGCTTTTAGGTACATTCAACATCCCATATATTACTTTTAACAGCTTTATCAATGTTTTCATGCATACCACTCAGTTAACATTCTTACATCCTACTTTAGCACATCCACATACTTCTTTTGCACTACTAACAACAGCTTCCTTCATTTGCTTCCAGATTTGTTCAGTTTCAACTTGTTCACATTCAATTGATTTATTTGCAAACGCTCTTAAATATTTATCCTTATTACCTTATTCACAACTTCTCACTCATGATTCTACCCATTTCCTTCCTTATCACCCTCTCCACCAGCCGTTGGGGTAGCAAGTTTGAAGGTAATACGATAACCGTAACTTACTAAAAAGAGGGGAAAGTAAAAAGGAGCAGGGTTAAAAAGGTTTCAACCCAAAAATAGGACTCAGAGGGATAAAATATACAATATGGTCAGACGAAAAATCGATACCGCTATACTATAAGGAGCACCGCGCACCAGCCAATTAGCCTCCAAATCCATTCGCTGATGTCATTCCTACTATTATAATATATATAAATTGTATTTAGCTTTTATGGACTTGCAATAGGCGTATAATAGGATTCATAGAGAAGCTCTATGGCAGGTGTTAGTGATATATGGCATTGGTGGTAGGTTTTTGAATGGAATCAAAAGTATGTATGATGATAGTGAAACGTGAGAAAGAATAAATGGAATTGAAAAAGATTGGTTTAATGTTAATAGCGGAGTGAAACAGGGATGTGTTTTCTCCTTGGTTATTCAATTTGTATATGGATGGCGTAGAAAGATGGAGATTGGAAGAGAGTGGAGGGTGCCCTACTTATTATGTGAGGATGATTTGGTTTTGTGTGGTGAATCTGAGGAGAGTTTGAGAGGATTGGTAGAGGGGTTTGCAAGTAAACATAGATAAGAGCAAGGTTTTGGTAGTGAGTGAGGAGAGTCCGCGGTGTGGTTATGTTAGATGGTGAGCAACTGGAACAATTGTCGGAGTTTAAATATTTAGGATATATGTTTGATGAAAAGAGAACGGATGATGCAGAGTGTAATAGGAAACTTGTGAAAGGTAGGAAGGTGGCTAGTGCAATTAAATCCTTGGTGCATGTAAAGGGACTAAGTCTTCAGTGCGCTAGGGTTTTGCATGAGGGTATGTTGTTACCTGTGTTAATGTATAGTAGAGAAACTATAGTCTGGAATAAGAGGTATATATCTAAGGGACAATTTGTTCAGATGGACAATCTTAATGGTCTGTTAGGTGTGAAAAGAATTGATAAAATGTATTAGGGAGTTGTGTGGTGTGAAGAAAGTAGTAAATGAGAGAATAAATGAAAGTACATTGAGATGGTTGGTCATGTGGAAAGGATGGATGATAGTCGGTTGGTTAAGCGGATGTATAGTGGCGAGTGTGTTGGGAATCAACCGGCTGGGAGACCGAAGAAAAAGTGGATTGAGTCAGTAAAGGAATGCTTGAAGGAGAGGAATGTGAGTTTGGCAGAGATGAGAAGAAAGGTGCATAATAAGAGTGAATGGCGGGGTTATGTGATGTGGTATGGTTGTGGGTCTTGCCCAGGGGTTGACCTACATTGATGAGATGTCACAGTGAGGGTCCATTGCAGTCTCGTGAAACTCAAAGGTGAATTTTTCTGACTGCGACGAGTTCTCACTTAAGAGTATAAAGGGGTTGGTAAGGCTCCCCTTTTTGACTTTTGTCACATTCTTCTACTACTTTTCTGTTTACGGTGTATGCGACGCACCTCACCCCCAATCTGGAGATAGGAGGAAGATAATAATAATAATAATAATAATAATAATAATAATAATAATAATAATAATAATAATAATAATAATAATAATAAAATAATAATAATAAATAATTTAACTAAAAATAACTATTAATAAAATTTAAATAATGGACCATAACATATATCAGATATATTTTAAAACTTAGAATCTTTGATGATAAGATTTTGTATCTGACAAAAATTAATGATATAAAAATGAATAAATATACCAGAAAAACTGAAGGATTAAAGAAGTGGTACTTACTATTGTTATAACTAATAAAGAAGGTGCTAAGAAATCTGGTCCTTTTATATATTCTTCAGATTTATTTGATATATTATAAATTAATAGTGACAATTGTGCTATTAATATTCCTATGGACGCGATCTGTAAAGAAACAAAAAGTAAAGAATATTTAAAAGTTATTAATTGTATAAGTTAACAGGTTTTAAAACCAACAAAGTGCAAAAATTATATAATTATGAAAAACATATATAAAAAATTAAAATACATAGAAAGAATCTACATGACCCAAAAAATAAAAAATAAATAAAACCATAAGAAAATGAAGAAAAAGTAAAGTGGTCATAGTTCAAATGGAAAATAAATAAATAAATAAAGAACTTACTTTTTTTTAATACTAATAGAGTGAAACAATCAAATAAGAAGTGTAAAAAAAAAAAAAATTAAAACTTTGTTGATAAATTAAAAAGAAATACTAAAAAAAAAAAAAAAAATTACTAAAATTTCAAGCTTTATGAAATAATAGACAAATTCATTAAAGCTACAAAGAGACACCTAATCTGCGACAGTAATTATATTAAAATTTAAGTAAAAATTGAACTTTGAGGCCAGCTATCCTTCAACCTGACGCCACCAAATGAACACAGAAAAGCTTAATTTCATGCATTCAGGAAGAGAAAAACAATACAGCTATGCATGGTACAGTATTAAATCCCCACCCTCTCAGTTGAAAAGCGAATCGAAATGGAATCAAAAGTATGTATGTTGATAGTGAAGAATGTGTAAGAAAAAATAAAAGGGAATATGAATGGTTTAATATTAATAGTGTAGTGAGGCAGGGATGTGTTATGTCTCTCTGGATATTTAATTTGAATATGGATGAAGTGATGAAAGAATGAAATGTAGGTGTGGTAGGGGAAGGTGTTATACTGATTGAGAATGGAAGAGAGTGGAGAGTGTCCTACTTATTGTACGCAGATGATTTGGTTTTGTGTGGCGAATCTGAAGAAAGTTTGAAAGGATTGGTAGAGAGGTTTGGCAGAGTGTGTAAAAAGGATGGGTTTTATGTAAATGTAGATAAGAGAAGGTAATGGAAGTAGGTGGAGTTTGAAGGTGTAAAATTATGTTAGATGGTGGGCAACTGGAACAAGTATCTGAGTTTAAATATTTAGGTTATTATGTTGGCTGAAAAGGAAACGGATGATACAGAATGTAATAGGGAAGTTGTGAATGGTAGGAAGGTGGCTGGTGCAATTAAGTCCTTGGTGGATATAAATGGACTAAGTCTTGAGTAAGCTATAGTTTTGCATAACGGTATGTTGTTACCGACATTAATGTATAGTGTAGTGTAGTGAAATTATGGTATAGAATAAGAGGTACAGATCTAAAGCACAATCTGTTCAGATGGACAATCTTAATTAAGAGAGTGATAGGTGTGAGAAGAATTGATAAAATGAGGAATGAATGTGTTAGAGATTTGCATGGTGTGAATAAAGGCGTAGCTAAATGAAAGAATAAATGGAAAGGATAAATGATGGTCAGTTGGTTAAGGAGAGATGTATGGTGGCAAGTGTGCTGGGAATCGACTGACTGGGAGACTAGAGAAAAAGTGGATTTGAGTCAGTAAAGGAATGAGAGTTTGGCCAAGAGGCGAGTAAGGAAGGTGAATAATAGGTGAATGGTGGGGTTTTGTGAGGAAGTAGGGTTGTGGTCTGGCCCAAGGGATGAACCCTACATTGATGAGATTGCACAGTGAGGGTCCATCACAGGCTTGTCAAGTTCCTGGGTGGATATTTTGACTGTGATGATCTCTCATTTAAGGATTTTAACGAGATGACTTTCCTTTTGACATTATATAAGTACTATATATATTATATATTAGTATATATATATATATATATATATATATATATATATATATATATATATATAAATTATAATATATATATATATATATATATAGTATATACTATATATATATACGCGTATATAGAACACTATACTGTATTATTATTATATATATATTAGGATTTATATAGATATTTCTATTTTTTTTTATATATATATATGTACTGTATATATAATATATATATATATATATATATATATATATATATATACAGCATATATTTAGCTTATCCACATAGTTATTAAGTGTAGTTCCACATAAAAGTAGAAGGAGCTAGTT
>JABUQX010080851.1:0-2500 GCA_015478945.1 Trachelipus rathkii
AAAAGAGAGAGATAAAGGCAAATCTCTCAGGTGAGCCGCAGACGTGTGCTTTAAAGAGAGAAAGCATTACATACAGCTGGACTAACACAGTAAGAAAGGCAAGGAGTTCCACACGAACAGAAGTAGCGTGAAAAAGGAGGCATCACAACGAACAAGTCTTGGGTTCTCAAAACTCACGCAAAACTAATGCAAGAGCAAGGAACCCCTTTTATTGCGTGGGCAACGCAATGGAAGTGGAATGCGAGCGGCCAACTCACCTGAGCATCTACCGTTGTAGTACCTATAGAAAAAGAGATAGTGAGCGCCAACGTCACGTCGCAGAGATAGAGGGTCAAGAGAGTTTGAAAGTAGGGGACAGTTTATTAGTCTCTTAGCTTTAGACTCAAGCCTATCCAATAGAAGGGTGGAGCAGGAGCCCCCCCAAATGTGAGAAAAGTCCATGCAAGGGCGAATAAGGCCCTTATATAACTGGAGCAGCTGTGCAGAGGAAAAAAATTCCCGCAACCTGAACAAAACTCCCAGTTTCTTTGAGGCCACCTTAGCAACCATTGAAATATGAGGTTTCCAAGACAATTTGTTGTTTATGTTAAGACCAAGAATGTTTATGTTATTCACAGGAGAGACGTTAGAGCCGTCGAAGGAATAGGAAAGTTTGGGAGGTGTTTTTGAGAGGGAGATGTAAAGAAGTTGAGTTTTTAAAGAGTTAAATTTTACAAGGTTGCGGTGACCCCACCGGGAAATCCCATCCAGATCGACAAGGATAGAATCGGAAAGCTGAAGACGAGAAGCAACTCTAGAAGCAAAGAGGGAGCAGATTTGAAGTGAGTAGAAGAGTGGAGGGTTGAGTCATCGGCATAAGAGTGAACAGAGTTGGAAGTACAGCTGAGGAGATCGTTGATGAAAAGTAGGAATAAAGTTGGAGATAGAACAGAACCTTGCGGAACACCACAATTAACAGGAAAGGAGAAAGAGGTCGCTTCATCAACGAGTGCTGATATAGAGCGATTCGAAGAGAAAACTAGACAAGAGTAAGCAAAGAGAAGGAGGAAACCCAAAGGTGGAGAGCTTTGAGAGAAGTGACGCGCATGCCATACCAGGTCAAAAGTTTTGGATATGTCAAGCGCCACCCAACGCAAGACTCCCATAGGGTCCCAAGGGCAAGAAGACATAAATCAGTTAGATATGGAAAAGTAATGTCAACAGTGACCCCTCGAGCGACGAAAGCCGCCTGATGATCTGAAAGAAGGGAATGAAACTCCAGATGATCCAGGAAATAATAGTTAAGAAGAGTTTCAAAGATTTTAGAAAGAATATATTGAGATCTATAGTTGTGAATTTTTGAAGGATCAGAACGCTACCTTTTTCGGGATCGGTTGGACATGTGCGCGCTTCGCAGCACTGAGGAAAAGTATTAGTAATAAGACAAGAGAGTAGAGGTGAACGAGGACAGGCGCCAGCTCAAAGCACACTCCCTCAAAACAACGGGGAGGAATGCCATCCGGGCCACACGCCTTCCTGACGTTCATAGATCTCAGGATCCAATGCACACGAGTCATGTGTAATCACAGGTAAGGACATATGGAAAACCTGAGAGGAGAAGGAGGTATGGAGGAGGGCATGCCCAAAGAATCGTCCAGCGGTAGAATTAGATGAAAAAAGGAGGCCGAAGAGATTGGCCTTTTCAGAAGGAGAGTAGCAACAGAACGTCAGATGGGAATAAGGGGAAGGAGGAAAAAAAAGGGGCCCCCAGGAATTTTTACCAAAAAAAAGTTGTTTTTTTTTAAGAGTTTTTTGGGTTTTTTTGTTTTTTTTTTTTGCAAGGGGCCAGATTTTATCTGTAGGAGAACAAGCAGGTTGTCGCACTTTTTTTTAGTGAAAGTGCGCTTAGCCTGGTCGAATAAGTAATCTCCTGCATACGATATCACAGAGCAGATGAAAATTCAGTAAGAGTAATAGGAGAATGAGAGTTTTTCCATGCCCGATACGCAATGTCTCTCTCCTTAATGGCGCGAGAACATGCTCCATCGAACCATGGATTTTTGGGAGAAAAAGATTTAGTTGGAAGATGGATGAACCTGCTGCATCCCATCGGTGATTACGGCCCCCACCTTTTCAGCGTTGACCAAGGCATCCCCGGAGTCAAAGCAGGATTCATTCAGAATAGTTAGCCAAAAAACAACCGCAATTCCCCCCAATTAGCCCGATAAATGCCAGAAATTACGTTTAGGGCATGGTGGAGCTGTGGAGAAAAGTGTTATAATTAAGTGCTTCAAGATTGTGGTCAGAGTTACAAATAGGAGGAAAATGGTGTATTTAAAACGAGAAGGAGTAGTGGTGAAACATACAGTCCAAGCCGTATTCAAGAAATTGGTTAGGAACGCTCTGGATAATGTGTAGGTTCCTTAATTAACTTTTCCAGTCGTTGAGAATCTGAATGTTTTTGGGCCCTCCCTCGCCGCTGCATCAGTGTGAGAGGAGGCCCAACCACTCAGTGGTGGTG
>JABUQX010080851.1:17500-20000 GCA_015478945.1 Trachelipus rathkii
ATGTGTTAGAAACGTGAGCCTAGGTTAAGATTTTGTTGAGTAATGTTAGGTTTGCCCGAGAATTTTGCTAATGTCTACGTTTACTTCATAGTTCAAATGAATGATTATAATCTCGCAGACGAAATGGACACTTTGATGAAGATAAGTGTCCAATTATAGTTCAAAGATGCTGGTATCTTTGATAGATTGGTCACTTTTTTTTAAGGGATTTTGTTAGATAACACGTCTTTACCTGTTGCTGATATGTGGGAAAAGGGGGAACATATCGAGTATTGTATGACCTGTTAGCTACTTTACCTTTGATAAGTAGGGAGTTTTCAGGATGTTAGTGGAATATTCATACGCTAGTTTATGTTAGGTTGCATTTGGTCACACTTCATTTATCTCTTCTTAGCTCACGTTGGAGTTCACTCGATATGCTTAATAGACTTTTTGAGGAGATTAGCACAAATCGTGAGTATAGGCACCGTAAAGCATATATTTAATAGGCTCAGTAATACAAATAAAGAATAGGTTCTTTAATATAAGAAACCTCTATTGTCCTATTATGTATGTTTATCCAAAATGATACTCGAAATATGACTTGGATCAATAGTTCAATAGATCATAGGCGGATGGGTGGGTAGGGGACTGCCGGTATGGTCTGGTACTGATTTACTGATTAACTGATTTATTTAATGCTTTAAAATCAGTAAATGCAATCACGACTATAATACTGAGTGATAGTTTTAATTCTTAGAACTTATTTTTATGTTAATGTCAGGATTAAAGGAGTGTTGCTAGTTTTTCAATATGTTAAGTTCTAAGTTAAAACTTTGTTATGATCATTGAGCAATTCACGCTTCGTTGAAGGAATAGTACGATATTAAATTCGTACGTGCTTATAGATTGGACTTTTTATATTTACACTAATACGAAAGTTGATGTAAAACTAGTTAGATGTGCGTATTGAGCATTATAATTTCGCTTGATACAGCTATTCCTGAAAATCTCTTTATGATGAGGGTAAGACGGGTGTTATGCTATTAAAACATGTAATTTGATTATCGATTAATATGATGTTATGTAAAATTAATCATTGCATAATGTTTATGAGATATCGCACATATGAATACAGGCTAGAGGAATAGATAGGTAAAGCTTTGTCCGAAAGAGTGGTTAGTAGTGTACTGGTTGTTTTAATCTAAACAAAATCCCTCTTAAAAAAAAAGTGAACCAATCTATCAAAGGATACCAGCATCTTGAACTATGAATTTGACACTATCTTCATCAAAGTGTCCCTCGTCTCGAGTATAACAACATTTGAACTATGAATAAACGGTTAGATCGGATTGTAGCTATAGTATATTCAATCGAGTGAGCAAGATCCTATTAACTTCTTCGTATCGTGCGTGTATAGGTTAAGAGATCGCTTGTTATTAATTCTAAGGCCTCATCGTATTCAGGTTAATTTTATTTAGCCCTCTTATTATATTCGAATAACTTAGAAGATATATACGTGAGGCATATATTCCAGACTGGTTAAATGTATATCACACTCAAATTCTCATAATACAAAATACGTTTGATTTATATTTTGTGTCACATAGTTAGGAGGAGTTAAATAATTTCTATATGCTATGATTAACATTTCGAGTGGTCCGCTACTGATTAATAAGACACAATGTGCATGGATAAATTTATTTGAGTAACAAGTGAGACTTGTGTCACATGATATATATAAATTCACTATAGAAGTTAGGTAGAATAGGCTTAGGAATAAGTATAAAATGCACACATCCCATCCGTGAGCAGTATTTGAATAGAACCCACTGCTAGTTACTCCTCTCAATCTTAGGGTGTGATGTAAGTGCTCGCAACTTTGTTAATGTTAAACTGTTTATTCATGCGTAAGTTGTGTTAAGTTTTGTCGTTGTACAGTTATTTTACTTAGTTCATATGATGTATGTTAGCTTTATTAATGTGAAAACATTGTTGTGTTAGCATATATTCGGTTAGTATATTAAGAACTCATTTTTGTGCTATGTTTATCCTATTATTATTATATATTTATTATTATATTATTATTATTATTATTATTATTATATTATTATTAATTATTATTATTATTATTTATTATTTATTATTATTATTTTATTTTATTATTATTAAATAATTATATTACGCTTTTTTATTTTTTTTTGTCTAAGCTCATTTCATGTCAATTTGGCTGTATAGATCTCCCTTTGTATACACATATTACCATAGTGAACCTGTTTATTGTTATTGTAGTTGTTGTTGTGCTAACGGAAAATATGATACCCTTTGAACCTGATATGGTTCTTCGTACGTCGTATTCTTGTTTACTTTCCTTCTGATTGGTTGAAAGAAAGAATCTCATTACCTTTAAGGGTTGTTTATAACACTATTTTCTTCAGTAGGATATTTTTCGCTGGCTGATACGATGACAATCTCCCCGCATCTTACGCTTGTTGTTTGATATCTTCACGAGGAGTTTCGT
>JABUQX010080851.1:35000-45953 GCA_015478945.1 Trachelipus rathkii
GCATGCATGATAAAAAAACTTGAGCTGGCAACGCGCGGAGAGAAGCAGCGTTATAGGGGAAACGCCAAGCAGTGCGCATGACGTGCGCAAGACGAGAAGAGAGATCGTGCCACGACGACCGGCGCGACAGGACGAGCGAGAGACGTAGAGAGTAAGGAAAGAGAGAAAGGAAGAGAGAGCTGTACCCGGAGAAGAAGAGGAGGGATGAGAGAGATGAGAAGAGAGAGAGAAGAGGAGAGAAGTAGCACGCCGGCAGCGGAAGCTGTACAAAACAGAGAGAGACTATAAACGAAACCGAACTGTGACGTACCAGAAGTAGGAGGATAGAAATAGTAAAGAGAGGCAGCCGGAGCAAAATGAGAAAGATGAGATGGCACCGCACACGACGGCACCAGAAATATTCAGGAGACTACTATCCTAACGTGTAATGATGAATTTTGTAGAGAGGAAACATAACTGGAAGGATGAAAGTATACTATTGAGGTAAGGAGACAGAAGAGAAGGTTTGTGCTAGGAGATTTAAGGGATGTCATTAAAGGATCGTAAAATCGCGTCATTAAGCGATCTTCAAGTGAATGTACACCTGATACAATGTACAGCACGATGGGAGACCAACATTAAAGAGAAGAAAACATTTAGAAAAAATTTTCATCTATTTCAAAACCAGATTTATTTTATTAATCTACATTTTTTATAAATTTTAATATATCTCCTTTTTTCCTTTTCTCTTAATGTATAATTGAGGAGATTTTAAGAAGAGTAACAATCGGAAGGGCTCAGTAGTCTGGACGGGAAAAAGCAGGATGAAAGAAAGTTCGAGGAAATAAAGCAGAGTCACGGTAATAAAAGAATAAGGGTAAGAATGAAAACGCAAGAGTTATACAATAGAACGCGAGTTTGCAAGAAAATGCTGGATATATACAGTCAGTAAATATTTTGGAAGGGATTTGATTTTTTGGGAGGAGAATAGAAGGATGGGAAGGAATGGTGTTGAGGATGTGTTTTGTGCTTTATTATTTAAAGTCACACATTTTCCTTTGTCATAGTGGGTAGAAAGGACAGCTAGTTTCTCAGGGTAATATAATTTTAGGTTGTGATATGTTATCACAGATGCCGTATAGTGAGAGAGAAGATCATTTGGAATTTGTCAGGATAAATGTTGTAATGTTTAAAAGGGAAGCAGAGGGTTAACAACAGCGATTAAAAGTAAGTATGTGAATAGATCCGAATTAGCCTACGATAGAGGAAGAGATGAGGTGAGTGAGAGAAGAGAGATAGAGAGATGGAAAAAGGCAGAGATCGAAGAGAGAATTATCGCACGGACAGAAGAGGAGGAATGGAGCGGACGAAGAGATAATGACAAGAATGACCGTATGACAAGATAGGTAACACACACACAAAGCCACAAACACACATTAAAAATTTATACTCATATATAAATAAATATATTATACACAATATAATATTAATAATATCTATATAGATTATAGCTACTATCAATATCTACCTAGTGAGTAGAATGGATGGGGATATAGCTTTAACAACGCTAACAGTCTATAATGATCAAACTGGTATAATATTACTGAATTATAATCTATATAAGTGATACTAAGATCGTCGTATATAGATACCGATAACAGAGTCGGATATATCGATTGACTCATAAGTTATTATTAATATATGATTAACCTAACCACAGGGTAATATATATAAATTAAAATTAACCTTTAGGAAATGGCATGGTTTGGTAATTATAATATATACTTATATATATTATTACGTATCTAATCAATATTACCTAAATAATACCCTTAGTATAGTATTTAGTAACCTAGATAGATATAGGCTAATAATATAGATATAATAGACAAAAAGAAGTAATAATTTTCAGATATTATTAATTAATATAGATATAATAGATATAATATGTGATATATATATATATATGAGACTTAAATAGTAATAGTAATATATAAAAAGATTGGCGAGGACGGACCCCACACAGACAGAAAGAAAAAATAAATATAAATTAAAAAAATACAGGCAGAGAACATATGAAAAAATTAAGAGACAGTACAAATTACGGCGCATTAAATCACTGATGGGTTAATTTTATTTGCGCCCATATAAGATTTTTATATTTGTTTAATTAACGTATAGGTCGAATCGATGTCAATTTTAAATAATATTTCTGAGACAAATTGATCTTAGTCAAAAGAGGACTGTATGACTACAGCATGCACCAATGCGAATAATGCGGTCCTGCCTGCTGTACCGTAGCTCGCCGCTCCTCCCCCCCTCAAAGTGGAAGTCTGAAGCAATACATCGACTCAGCAGAATTACTTAGTAGTTGTCATTTCCAAACGACAGAGTAGCCTCCCACGGTATTGTTAAAGTCTCCCTGAATATCATGTTTTTACGTTTTCTTTTTTAATTTTGTTTGAATGATTTTGTGCTAAATGTTCCTTTTTAGTATTCGGAACGACCGCCGCTTCTATTTCCCTTTTGCTTTTTTAACTCCGAAGACAATCTTCAAATTTTTCTGATGAATTGAATTATTAAAGAGAAAAAATATTTAATCAGAAAAAAAAAAAAAAAAAAAAAAAAAAAAAAAAAAAAATGACAATAATGAAATGAAATCATAATTAACAAATATAAAAATAGTGATAAAAAAATAACAAAAGAAAAAGAAAAAAAATTCCGAAGAACTTATACACAAAATTTAAATCCGTGAGGAAGATACCGGAAGATAAATACCGAAGGAAAACCTCAAACTTTCTTAATGAAAACTGAATTTTTTTATTTTGTAATATCGACATAATAGGTCAGATGTAGAACAGAATAATACCCTGGTAGTTTGCTGTTTTGACAACTCCGACCACTGCAATATGGGTAATGTGGCGGTTAGCTCTCTTGTGTGATGATTTATAAAAGTAGTTGCTGTCTATATATCTTTGCTTCCTCTCAGCGACGACATTTTTAGTAATATAAGTATCATTCTTTTGTGTGTTGTTTGAAATTGTGGACTTGCTCATTGTTATGAACATTACATTTTAGTGTGTGTTGTTGGAGTTTTGTTGTTGTTGTGGTTGTTGTGTGTGTTATGAGCATATTGGTTTCCATAACCATCTTTGATTCCTAGGTGTGTGTGTCTTCGATCGAGGGATACGTGGATATTGTTATAATATGTTTTAGGTGTCTGTTGCTTGTTGTGTTGTGGCTGTTGTTGTGTTCGAGATATGACGCATAGGTCAAATCGCCTGGTTTCTTGGCAGCACTTTAGTATGTTGTATCTTTCGGCTTCATCTGGGAAGTTTCGCTCATTTTTACGTTTTCGTTGTCACTTTTGTATTTTTCCCATCTCTGATTTCTGGTGACGGTTTATGATTTTTTTTTTTTTTGGTTGTTGTGTACTCAACCTCGTTATTAGTCTTTACTCATCTTTTTCGATATCGGAAGAAGCAACCGATTTAGAAAAGCCTTGATATAAGGCGAAAGAAGGCCGATGAGCTCGGATTATATGAACAGTAAATTTTAAATTTTCTATCTCTTAGCACGGTTCTTTGATATATACATTAAACGATATTATCTTTTTTTCTTCTTAATTCTTTACTCCGTTCATTGCAGTCCATGTGTGCGGCCCTTTTTTTATTTTAGTGTTGCTCATTATCTCATATAGATAAGTGAAAATTTTTGAGTCTCGCTCCATAAGTATCAAACACGCTATACATAAATAAAAACATAAATATGAGATTGTGTTCGGCAGGGACTTACTATTTCACTCACGAGACTGGCATCATAATGAGTTTATCGTAAAGTGAAAGACTCGATGAATAATCGCTTTTGTCATTGTTGTTTGGGATTGTTGATTCATCGTTGATTCTATTTGTCAGATTTTTGCTAAGGGGTGTTTATCTACTAGTAACTCAGGCTACATGTATTGGTTTTTTTTCCTCTGGCTTCACTTCTTACAATCTCTTTACCATGCCACATCGCTCCGATAGGTCGCGTCTCCATCTAAGTACCTGTACGATAATTGCAACTCATAAAAAACGTAGATAAGCCGGTGGATATTTCTTTGACTCTTGCATAAGTTTTTCATGCAACTACTAAATAAGTATAAGATGCATTTCAAGACAGATCAAGGCCTTACGACGCCGCTATATTGCGTAGAATCGAACTCCTATTCGGTCCTCCTACTTGCTCTCTCCCTCTCTCACACTCATGCCCACTCTCCTTCTTCCTTCCTGTCCCTCTCCCTACTCCTCTTCCTTCCTTCTTAATTCCCTCCTCTTCATCTACTCCCTACTCCACTACTCCTCTCATCCCTCAACATTCCTCGACCGTAATGGTCTTCCTCTTGCCTGCCGATAACCTCCAGGCGATCCTGGTTGTAAACCGGTCTCCCTCTACGCAAGAATGCGCAACAGCTAGCTGATCACGCCAAGACCTCCTCTACTCTCGCATCCTCCTCCGTGTATACAAACTCCTCCAACTTAACCCTCTTCCCATTCCCGTGCATACCCTATTACTCTCATTTCGTGGTCATCCGATACTCAAGCACCTCACACACACAAACTTTGCGACCCACAATAACTCGGTCTTTAACCACTCTCATATATTCATCTTCGGCTCATTCTCCATGCACTCCATTCTAAACGCCAGCAAGATAGCATACAAGTCGTACACTTCGAGCTCTCCAATATAGGCCATCCATCAATCTCTCCCTCCTTCCCCTCTACCTTCCCCATCTTTTCCCCTCTTCCCTCTTCCTTCTCGCCATTTTGTTTTCAAATTAAACATTGCTGAATGAACATAGAGTCTTACTAAACCCTTCCGATGACATACAGAAATTAATCACAATAATAGGCGCAGAAAGAAAAAAGTCGGAGTTCCCACGGTGGTTGTCAGCCATATAGTTCACGCCCCTATACTCGCGGTAATAACGTAGAGTATATGGTGTATATAAGAGGAATTATTTCTACGCCAACATTTAAAGGAAATTACTCGCACCCGCCATACCAGGAAAAATCTCTATACTCACTACGTAACATACAAAGTTATTATATGATATATGTATTATGAAACAGTAGTATATTATAAGTGTGAATATATCTGATATTATAACTTATAAGGTATTTCTGTTAATTAATAAATTAGTGACTTATATAATCGATGAACTTGGAATTGATCAGCCAACAAGTATCAATTTCAACTGCATGGTTCAAGTAATATATGACATAAGACAAATCTGAAGTCAATGATTTGTCTCGAATATAATCCCCACTACCAAATAAGACCACACCCTCATCTATTATTTAATCCTTAAACCTAATCTCTTTCCGTAGAGATATAATGCTTTACTCAATACCTACAAATCGAGATTGAATAGTATGGATATTTCTAATGAAACCAGCTAATCATACATTCTGTTTCATTACTTTCCTCCGTACTAGTCTAGCTGTGTTAGATTTTGTCTTAATCCTTCCTGGCGGAAGATTTTGAGCTTTCTTCAAAATCATCGGAATCTAGCCGTGAATTTAAGAAGTCCCGTAAATCGAATTGTAATTTTAACTCGAAGATGACAATCGAGACTTCAAAGTCATTTGTGAAAAAGAAAATTGTTTTGTTTAATATCCCCGTTTGTAGTCCAGGGAGGGAAAAGGAATTCTAATTTGTAAGAAATAAACACATTGACTTAAAAAAAAATAAAGTGTAAAAACTTGACATAATCCTCCTTACTATGTATTTTATTAAGAAGAAATGATATTATATAATTGTTGACTTGAGGAGACAAACTTGATTATGTATTATTATTATTTGGTCCCATTATTGATTTATAATGGACTCTATTTGTCTTGTCTATTAGTATTACGCTAATTTTATATTATTATCATAATTATTATATTTAAGTGCTTATTGTTATATTTATTTATTCTGGTGATTAGTGATTAATTAAGTGTTTGCATATCTTTGATTTTGCTCATCTCTATTATATATTATTATGCTCATTTCTAAATGAATTGCGAATTTATTATTCATTACAATGATCCTCAGAATAAACTTCTATTTGAATTCTCCAACATGACATTATTAGAGATTATTATATTATAATTATTAATTATTTCTTAATTAATTATATATTATATATTATTATTATATTATTGATTATTTTCATTAACCCTAATATAATTAAGATAAATTAACATTGAATAATAATTAATAGATAATAAAATAAATAGTAGAATAATAAATATTAATAAATATTTTGAAATTGAAAATATAAATTAAATAATAACTATATAATGATTAATAATGAAGTAAAGTAACTTTACTCACTCTGAATTTCATCTCGAACCTTTTAGAATTAGTCTTTGATAGAACTTATTTTTTATGCTCATAGAAAATAAGAAAGTAGTATTATTCTACAATATACAAGTGCTATAAATGATAAGCTTTTATTTTTTAATGAAGCTGAAATTGTAATGAACATGTCGCTATGAATGAAATCCGATACATTTACATAATTTATATTTTATTGTCGAAATAATGCAATAAATTCAAATCATTTTTGTTTGCCGCTTAGATGGTCTCTTAATACAGATGTTGCTATTCCTTTCCTAGAATAAATATAATAATCTTATAACAACAGAAGTTCACCACATATACGAACCTAATATATCTTTATAAAACCAAACACATTAGGTGATGACGTCTATATTAGAAAGCTGATTTAACATAAATACAGGATAAATGTGTCACAACTAATTCGCTCCTCTCCTAGAATAAAATTACGACATGAAAGTTCACGGGATTTATGACTCTCAAATTTAGTACTGAAAACCCCAAACGCTCTGCATGATAATGATTTGATAGCGTCTCATTACTACGATTGATAACGGCCTGATTCTCACGGAATTATGTCGTCTTTAAGTTTTACAAAGTGACAAGCTGCGCTGGTCTGCGCAAAACTAAATCGTTGTTAGAATCAGTCGAGGCGTGTTGGCAATTATAGAGCCTCAACATTGAGTGAGTACTCAAAAAATATGAACTAATATCGGTAAGTAGATATAATTATAAGTTAGTTCTGCTCTCAAAGTGACTTTACGTCGGGGAGGTGCGAGAATCAAACTGACCCTCGCGTTTCTATTTGATTTTTCAAGTGTTATGTAGTACAAGGGTGATAGCCTATTTACTACAGTGGTCATTATCTACTATGTCCTTGTCACTGTCATGCATTCAGGACATCGTTCACAGCATATAGTTAATAGACAAAAGATATGCATTAAGTCATTATTTGCTGACAAATGGTCCCACATCGAACACGTATAATGAAGTGGTACCTTGGAATATTGCAAGTATAAACATTCTCAGTGCCGCTTTGACCATTGTGGCAAGGAGTTTCCAGAAGTGATTAAAGGGACACTAAATTGCCTCAATAGACGAATAGATATTATTTGTGAGATTCTCGAAGATTAATGCCAACTAATATGAAAACAAGCGTAACCTCGATTTATATGCGCGGTGCGCAATTTGAGAATTGAGGGGTATATATTCGATCCAACCATTGTAGTGAATAGTATGTAATTAATGATCAATAACTAAATAAGGTATAGTATACTGTAACGTATGATAGGATGAAGAAAAATAATCTAAATTAGATAGTGATTACTAACTAGACTACCGAGGAACTATCGGAATATATAAATATAGATATATATATTATTAGTATACATAATAGTATATAGTATATGTAAGAGAGATGACTCAGATGAGAGAACAGACAGAGAGTGGATGATTGGTGGCGCTATCCGTCGATGTTGACACCATAGGACAGGTTCCGTAATATGAATTATTAAACTGGGAAGCTGAGACGAGAGAATAGATAGCCTTTCTTACAGCTACTGCAAGTTCAAGCAACCCAGGTCTTTGATTGGTAAAAAATATCAACACCTGGACATAAAGATCAATAGGAAAGAAGTTTGAAGTCGAACAGACTGTGTCACCTCATAGTGTCCACTGTTGGAAATACCGAAGAGGAAATAGACGGGAGGGAGTGCGGATCCCACGTATTGCCGGAGTCGTGTCGGACTATAGGAAGGGTAAATAATCATTGGACGGTTAGGTAGGAGACGGCATATTCCAAGTTTCCATTCATTGACAGGGACGACTGTAAAACTCACTAGGTAGAAGCTAAGCATCTTCTCATCGGGTGGGAACGCTTGGAGATGGTCTCTATCATGATTACCTCATTGGCGAGTGAAGAAAGTAGACCTGATTGACGTAGCTGTGACCAAACCAGCCTAGGTTGTTCCAAGCCGACGACGGAGATGAGAGAGAGAGGAGTGGGACGAAAATGGAGAGGACGAAGAGAAGAGCAAAAAGATGACAGCACTGCGGAGCGAGGCGCTAGACCTGAGTGAGCGAAGTCTGAGTGTAGCGAATGAGGTACTCTCGTGTGATGAAGATGGGAGAAGAGAGAGAGTGTGAAGTTAATGCAAAAGAATCAAGAGGTAGCTAGTAGACTGTCTAAGAGAGATTGAGACAACATAAGAGTCAAAAGCTCATAAAAAATCACTTTGCATACAATAACAATTTTTTCATTACATTTAAATTTATTTTCATCTCCACACCCTGAGCTTGGTTTAGAGAACTTCTGTATTATAATAGGAAAAGAGATAGAGGCAGACAAGAGAGATGAGATGAAGAAGAGTGACGATGACGCACCGAAGAGGAGATAGAAGGATGAGAGAAGAAGACGAGAGAGGACGCTGCGTTCAGAGTGACATCCTTGAATCGGCAAGAATAACGGCAAGCTGATACACAGAGTGAGTGATTTTAAGCGCAGAGGAGACTAGAAGAGGAAGGAACTACCGAAGCAAAAAAGCAATTATGAGATGGTCGAAGAAATTATGCAATTAAACCAGTGTCATAAAGTTTCTAAATTGACGTGTTGAAGAGTAAAGGAAAGACGTTAGATGACAGGAGATAGAGATATACTGGAGATAGTTCACCTGTATGTATATTACTACTATTATATTGATAATGAATATTATATTATATAATATATATATATATTATATATATATAGTAGTATATATATATATATATAAGTGTACCAAATATATATATATAAGGTATCGAAGGATGGTACAAGTATGTAAGTAGAGGAAGGGTGAGGGAGGGACAGAAGATAGAGAGAGAGAGAGAGAAGATGGATGGTAAAGAGTGTGTTGAAGGAGAGTTGATGGATGGTAGAAAGTGTGTTGAGAGAGAGTCAAGTGATAAGGTATGTTGAGAGATTAAACGGATGGGATAGGTCATTAGAGTGTGTCTTGGTATTCAATTTTACTATTTTATTACTTTTATGATCAATCATAAATGAATAAAAGTATGTCAGTTAGGAAATTTTCAAATATATATCTATTGTTAACGTTTTACAACTGTAGATGAACATTTTTTATTTGTGTTTCTCTTATATAATTCAAATGCTTAGTTTCTCTAATATCTTAATTTGCTGCAATACATGATGAAGATATATACAATCTCAAAGTGCTAAAACAACAAAAATTAATTTTGTTTGAAGTCTGCCTTTGCTACTACTATTAGGTATAGTTAACTCATATATCATATGATATATATATATAGAAATATATGATTAGTTCTAGGTTATATATATATATATATTATATATAATTTTGTCCGGCTTATCTTCAGAACGTTTTTCTAGATTTAAGTTTTTTATCAAGTTTCACGAAAAGCATTATTATATAACTATAATATATACTCGATATATAATATTAATAGTAAATCATTGACGTTGAATATTATAGCAATAAAAGCTATATATATGATCTATACTACATATATATATGTATATATATATATAATATGATCTAATTACTATAATAGAATATATATTAGTATATTATATATCTAGTATAATATATATATAATGTGGAGAAGTATATAAATACATATTGTCTTAATATTATATAAGATATTTATACTAATATTTAATTATAAATATATAATATCTAAAATTAATAATTTATGTTTATATTACATTATTCTTAATTATTTAATTATCTATACATATATATAGTATATTACATACTTTGTGGATTTGAGGGGTTAATTGACATGATGTATGTCTCTCAAGGAGTTTTGATTTCTATCGACTTTTTTTTATGCATTTTATTCAAAGGTTATAAGATTTCTTGTTGTTGTTGTTCGTTTCTGATGTGTTGATTGCTTTATCTGGTCGGTTATTGTTAGTTACATCTTGAATGTTGTTGAGTTGTCGGCCTGCTTTATTTGGCTATGTATGTTTTTTCGTTTCTATATCGAGATATTTGATTTCTATTAATATATTTATTTTTTTCCTTTGTTGTTGTTTTGTTATGTTTGTGTTTTGTTTTGTTTTGTTGTTGTTTTTGTTGTGTTGTTGTTTTGTCTGTGTTGTTGTTGTTGTATGTGTTGTGTTGTGTTTGTTGTTGTTGTTGTTTTTGTTGTATGTTGTGTTGTTGTTTTTCATTTATTTTGTTCTTTTCTTATTAGCTATTTGCTATACATCAGTTTGAATATTCTTTATCTTTTTACAATTTCTTTTATGTTTGCATATTTTATCATTTGCATCTTATTCCTTGTTGCTTATTTTGCATAGTTTAAATATTATATGTCATTATACACATTTAGAACTCATAGTGGGTGGATACTTCTATCCAAAGTTTCCAGAATGATAGTCTCTTATGATCATTAACATTATATCATAATTTAGATATGTTCTATTACTTGTGAGTCTTATAATATTTAACTACGAGGTCTGATGAATTAAGATTGAAAAAGAGTTTTATCATCAAAACTTCCAAACGAAAAAAAAAAATATTCCCTTTGCCGTGACGGAAGTTTCCGCCAGTAAACAACATTTTTAAGAGATGAAGATGTTAAAAT
>JABUQX010080852.1:0-7500 GCA_015478945.1 Trachelipus rathkii
ATGGACGAAATAGACCTTCTTATAGGTGGACAGGTGGTCAAAATATTTCAGAAGGGAGGCAGAATGATTTAGGTGAGGACTTAAATTAGCAATGGACTGCTGAAGTGAACTAAGACCAGACTCCTCTGCACCAGGACAATCTTTCCCTTTCACATAGGCAGAATTTGTTTGACTTGTTCGAGAGTTTTAAAATATGTTAATTATATCACCTTCTCCCTAGTTCTGCGGCTGTAGAGCGAATATTTAGTATTGGTGGGGGATAATTTTGAGGGCAAAGAGGTCAGCCTTAACTGCTTTTTAATTTTGAGCACCTAATCTTTTTGATAGGTAATATGGATCTCCTGTCTTTGAAGACGACATTGGGGAGGAAGTGGAAAATCTTGAGATTTTGTAAAAATTCATTTCAATTTTTCATATAATATTAAAAATAAATTTTTTTTGTAAGGATATATACTTTTTAGTATTTAATATTAAACCTTTTGTGAAGTCGAACATTATTAGCGGGAGACGTGCGGACGTGCGGACTTGCGATAACGGAGGGTTTGATGGTCTGAATAGATGCGGAGGAGCGCTAGCGGACTACGTTTTCTTGAGGTGCGGAGGTGCAGCGGACTACCCCTAAATGAGCGGGTGCCCACCTCTGATGATTATAATATTATATATATATATATATTATATATTATAAGTATATAATATATATATATAATATATATATATATAGTATTATATTATATATTTATATATATAATATATAGCCTATAGATATATATATATATATATTATATATATATATATATATATATATATATATATATATATAATATATATATATATATATATATATATATATATATATATATATATATATATATATATATATATATATATATATATATATAGGACCTGTTATGTTTTATGACTCCGTCAGTTTTTGATTTTTTTTTTTTTTTTTTTTATTATTTTCTAGTATATGATCTAACATCAATTTAAGGGGTGGATTCGGACATGATTCAAAATATATAGGACCAGTTACGAATAAGAGATGCGCCATTTTTAATTTTTTTTTTTTTTTTAACCTAAAGGACATACCCAGGAAACCGCAAAGATGTCAGGGAGTCGGGGTCTCTCGGCCTTCCGGGGGAACGACAGGGTAGGACTATTTCCCCCCCTCCGGGGAGGGTCTCCGGAACCCCCGCTCTTTGTATTTGGGTGTCGCGGGGGTTCCTCCGCCCCTCCCCTACGGGGTATGGAAAACGTCCCCCTTCTGTCCCCCGTCGGCTCGAGCCCCCTAATTTTTTTTTTTTTTTTTTTAGGCTATTTTTTTTATTTTTTTTTTTTTACCATTTTTGTAATAACTTTACACGCCTGATTCCAAACTATGCAATTAGTTTTTCTGTAAGTGTCGTACTTTTCGAGATATTTCATTATGAAAAAAATAATTTTTTTTTTTTTTATTTTTTTTTTTTTTTACATTTTTTATAATAAGCTTTATACGCTGATTTCAAATATGCAATTGGTTTTTCTGTAAGTGTCGTACTTTTTGAGATATTTCATTTTTTTAAAATTTTATTGATATAAATGTGATTTTTAAATAATTATTTAAATATTTCGAACTTTTGAAATCAAATAATGTCCATCACCACTGAAATTTCATTGTTAGTATCATATAGCTACTAGAAATATGTTAAAAAAAAAAAAAAAAAAAAAAAACAGACGGAGTCGTAAAAAAAAAAGGGCCTATATATATATATATATATATATATATATATATATTATATATATATGGAGATGAAGATTATATTATATATTTATTATATATATATATAATATATATATATTATATATATATTATATATATTATATATATAGTAATAGTTATATTTATATATATATATATAATATATACGCTGGGTTGAATTTTTTGGTGGGATAACCAAACATGGTCAAATTGGTGCTCCTTTGGCTTCCCTGTAGTGGGACAAAAAATCATTTTGCATTTACTCAATGTCTAGGGGGCCCCAACTTTAGTTTTTTTAAAAGGGTTTGACATCGTTTTTTACTATTTTTAAGTTATGAATTTTATTTGCTTTGTTCTTCAAAATTTGGTTTTAATACTAATTAAGAACTATTTCTGTCTCATTTTAGATCCAGACTATTCGACGTTTGAGATAAGTCTTGTGGGTGCAGTGTTTATTACTATTATTGCAAGACGTATCATGGCATATGCAACAAGGCATAAAGACAGGCAAGCAATATTCGGTTATCCACAACCACTTGTCGAAAATCAGCTACCACTGGCTGAGGATGTTTTTAGAGCTACAAGTTCCATCAAGTAGTCAACAAAGATGCCAGTGTTACTCATCTAGCAAAGTTAGTGGCAACAGAAGTTAAAAGCATATACAATAAAGCAGGCATTCCAACAATAGAATTTGAAAGTGTTATAGTGAAAGTGAAGAGACTAATAGTGAATGTCAATGATTTGATGAAATATTCAAGAAATAAAACAATCTCTCTAGACATACAAGATAAAATAAAAATCATTTTGCTCGTCTCTTCGACATTAGCGCGTGCAAGTGTGTTCATAATGGTATAGTTGAACGTAATCAATGTCAATGTCCCAATGAAAAGAAAATCCCTGTATTGGAATGGCAATTTTGGCTTGATCAAAAACTTCAAGACGCATGATAATAGGAAGGTGGACAAGGAAAGAACAGAGAAAAACATGAAACTTCAGGAAAGGAAAAGGAAACGTTTGACATTTGAAAGTAAGATGAGACACAAAGATAGGCAAAAATGTGTAAGTTCAGTTGAATTATCAGGCAGTGAGAGTGATGTGCTAGAAGAATCATTTTCCTTAGAATCAGAAAAAATGGAAGAATGTCACCCTCAAAATAGAAACCAGTATCTGAGTTGTGTAAAGCATTAGAGAGGAAAAATGTGAGCAATAGAGATGCATGTCTCATAGTTAATGCTGCCCTCAAGGACCTCGGACTTCTGTCACCAAAAAACGTTGTTGATCCAAGTAAGTTACAACACCAAAGAAAATACTGGAGAGACAAACAGTCAGAGGAGCATTTGCTGCAACACAGAGGTGTGGTCTGCATTGGTTTCGATGGAAAAATAGATGAAACACTTGTCGATACTGGAGGTGTGCGTAGAAAAGTTAGAGAAGAACATTACGTGCTAGTGTCATTTCCAGATGCATGTTACATCGATCACGTTAGTCCTAACTCAGGAAGATTTCGAGATGTATTTAATGAAATTCTGGGTATTATTGAACGAACAAGATCTACAGAGACTTAAGAGCAGTGATTTGCGATGGAACTCCTGTGAATACGGGTAACAAGAATGGAATAATCACACTGTTGGAGTTACATCTTAAAAGGCCACTTCAATGGCTCATATGCATGTTGCATTTTAATGAACTGCCACTCAGGAAGTTATTTAGTGTTGTTGATGGGAAGACAACTGGCTCATCGTCACATGAAGGAACCTATAACCAAACTGCTCTCATTTGATCCTCAGACCAAACCCATCATTAATTTTCAACCAATTCCAGCTCTGTAGTTGATGTTCCTGAAACAGTTACGAAAGATCTAAGTTCTGACCAGCTGTATTTAATAAAAATCTGTTTATTAATTCAGCAAGGGGTACAAAATGCAGATCATAATAATATGCGGTATTTGAAAACTGCACAGCCGGGTGCCTTAAGCCATGCATTGTGGCTAACTAAAGCTAACAGACTGCTTCGATTGTACGTTTCAACAGAATCCGCATCTGATGATCTGAGGCGTTTGGTTCTATATCCGCTCCCATCCCTTCTGTCAAGATGGTGCAAAGAATTTTCACTTTATGGTATCACAGTATCAAAAACTTTCTCCTGAGGATCAAAACATCATTTCTCCAGTGCTCCTAAACAACTCCTATTTTTGTCATCCAGAAAACTTGTTGCTAGCTGGTGTTGCAGATGAACGGGAAACAATAAGAAGATTTTCATGTCAACAAATTCTTCAAGCAAGAAAGAAAATTTCCTTCACCAATGTGCAAGTTCGCTGCTTTGATAAAAGGCAGCTAAACGTCAATCTCAATGCCACTTCCTACATGGAACTGATAGACTGGGGGAGTACTCCTATCACCCCCCCACCTCTTCTTGATGATATTAGTGATGATATTTTGGTTAGTAATCAACAAATTCTCCTACCAAAGTATCCGTGTCATTCGGTCGATGTTGAAAGAAATGTCAAAGATGTTTCCGCTGTTTCTAGTAGGGTCGTTGGTCATACTTCTCGACATGGTGCAATACTACAAACCAAACATTCTCGAATCGAAATACCTTCAGTACAGACAAAATCTAATTTTCTATGAGATTTTGTACTATGCAGGTTGTTTAGCATGTAGAATGTAAGGATATTTAAAGATACTAAATTGCCTAAATATATATATATATATATATATATATATATATATTATATATATATATATATAATTATATAATATATAGTATATATATATATATATATATATATATATATATATATATTATATAATTATATTATATATATATATATATAACTATTTTTATATTAGTGTTCTTAAATATAACCATAACGTTGTGAATTTGCTCATGAGAAAATCTTCCAGAACTTACTTTTAACACATTTCAGTTTGTATCTGAAGAGAGCACCAAAATAAAGTTGTTTCAAATCTGCACTACAACTTTTGTATGTTTTCAACCCAGCCTTACTATATATATATATATTATATAAATTATTTATATATTATATATATATATATATATATATATATATATATATATATATATATATATATATATATATATAATATATATATATATATATATATATATATATAATATATATAGTATATATATATATTATTATATAATATTATATATATATTATATATATATATATATAATATATATATATATATATTATATATATTATATATATATATTAATATATATATATATATATATATATATATAATATCATAAATTTAAATGGAGTTAAAGAGTACAAAAGCTATTTCAGTAAAAGTGATATTAAATGTAAAATTATTTTAAATATATTACATAAATTTCTTAAAAGTTTTCTTTAATTTGCCTCATAAAAGCTCCACCTATCACTTAGAGAGGCCTTTCAGTCTTGTTTGACTTTATTCAATCTGGTACGTGCGCTTCCAATCGATTTGTATGTAGTTAATTTCTATTCGAATTTGGTCTTGGTTGGTTGTCTATAACCTTCTGTAGGATGATCTTCCATTTCTTCCAGTCGTAGTATTTTTATGTATTAATTTTTAATTATTTATGTTTATATTAAAGTAATTTTACATTTAATAGGGGTTTTACTGATATATATATATATTATATTATATAGCTATTATAATATATATATATATATATATATATATATATACTATACTATATATAATATATATATATATATATTATAGTATATATATATTATTAACTATATATATATATATATATATATATTATATATATTCCCCCTACAAAACTTAATAAACTAATTCCCCATAATTCCCTACAGTTACCCTTATCTCACCTTACCCTTATATAAGGGTACCTACATCTACTGCTCTTCCTCCAAATCCCTCTGGAACTCTACCTTCCTTAACTCTTTGTTACAAATACTTCCAAATCCAATCAATCACCATCTCACCTCCGTTCTTGATCATTTCACCATAATTTCAATCTTTACCTGCAGATATTATCCCATTCTTGAACTTTCCTCTACTCTACCCATTACCTTCTCCTTTCTAATGAAATGACCTCATCTCCAAAATATCTATTCTTCTTGCCCAAAACCACACACATTCACTATCACCTCTTCAATTACTGCAATGTTATAGCAGATTTTCGAATTGTTCCTTCCACACTCCCCTCACATCCATTTCAATAGTTACGAAAGCACCGTCCCTATTCATTATTCTAAGCAGATTCCCCTTATTCTCATTCTTAAGCTTTTTTCCGCGCTTCCTTCCAGAAGAGCTTCCCTATTCCCTTGTAAGTCCCATTCATCCTCCTTCCAAACCTGTTCATTTACCCCTTTTTTTCCTCTACGTATCAATCTTTTAGTATATATTCTTTTTTCCTCCTTATTATATTCCAAACATCTTTCTTTGAAACCTCATCATTGCTTTTAGTACATTCACCACGCTTCTTTTTTTTTACTTTTAACCCCTTGCATCACCTCTTTTGTTCCACCCCTCACCTATTAACATTCTTACTCCCTACTTTTGCACTCCACACACTTCTTTTGCACTACTAACAACCGCTTCCTTCATTTTTGCTTCCAGATTTGTTGTTCAACTTGTTCACGATTAAATTGATTTACTTGCAGGGTGCTCTTAAAATACTTTATCCCTATTCCTTGTTCACTTAACTTCTCACTTCTAATTCTACCCACTTCCTTCCTTATCACCTTTTGGAGCCCTTCCCCTGCATCCAAGGCCTCACTAACTTAATTTTACATAAAACAACAATGATCAATAATCCCATTCCAAACCCCCCTCACTGATTTAACATCCAACACATACTTCAACATCTTCACCAACACAAAATCGATCATACTTTTCACTTCCATAAAATCTCTGCCTACACCAACTCTAGTATACTTATGAACACGTGTTTAAAGAAAGTATTACTTGCACACATACCCCTCTCCTCACAGAAATCAATCACCTTCCTACCATTCTCATTTTCTCCCGACACCGCAAAGCCACCTGTTTACTATCCCTTTTTTGATCACCTATCCAACCATTAGGTCTACCACACAAGAATCTGAAAGCTCCCACTTCACCCCATCCAAAACAATCATTCCATATTATAACAGAAAATCGCACTCTCTCCAACATTACCCTCAGATGGACCATATGTCACAACCACACATACCTTGACCATTTCAAACTCAAATTTAACCATTAGAATTCTAGTACTCACACAAAATCTACCGTAGCTCTGTACCACAGATCACTCATTAGAATTGCAACTCCTTCTCTCCCCTTCTCAGTCCTTTCCACACCAGCACAAATACATTTCACGCCAACACCACTCATTTCACCGTTTTCTTTCAATCTTTGTTTCAGTCACAGCGACCAAATCAATTTGCCCTTTCTAAATACATCCATCACCTCTCTCCTTTTCTCCTCAAGATTTATTCCTCTGACATTCCATGTACCCATACGATTCATACATTTTCGCCGAAATATAGAAGGCCGTTTACGGCGATCACGACCTTCTCCGAGGCATGCATTAGCTTTCCTGGCAAAAGATAGGTAGTAGTGATCAGCCAACCCAACTTTAGTCGCCTTCTACGACACGCAGG
This sequence comes from Trachelipus rathkii, assembly GCA_015478945.1. Taxonomy (NCBI): domain Eukaryota; kingdom Metazoa; phylum Arthropoda; class Malacostraca; order Isopoda; family Trachelipodidae; genus Trachelipus; species Trachelipus rathkii. Next base: position 7,371 of record JABUQX010080852.1, read on the forward strand.
ACATTCGATGTGGACAATTCTTTCTTCCCACACATAGGGATATAATGGATAGGGATGTCTGCAAGATGTTGTCTTGAATAGGGTGTGGATATAAGTATGTGGATAAAGGTGGTGTCTGTAAGATGTTGTC
>JABUQX010080852.1:12500-30000 GCA_015478945.1 Trachelipus rathkii
CCACGATATGTGAGGAATATAAGAGAGGACATGAGGCATTGTAATGATGATCTCACACAATCATAGCTTTCTATGGGAATCAAGGGACTGCTGACGATGATAAATATGAACTGATGATTGGCCAGCTAATTTTAAGTTGTCTTTTCCGAAATTCTATTGAGACATTTGAGTAAATTCAATTTTAAGAGTAACTCAAATTCTATAAGTTATATGATTGATGACAGTCCTTTTAAGGTATTAACGCATATTTGAGTTATGTAAAATATATTATATTTTTCAATAGTTTATATACATTTTATATCAAATTTAGATTTCTCTCCTATCAAATAAAATATAGATGTAATATGAGCTTTCTAACAATATCTTTGCTATTGTCGCACAAATAACCACTATGACGACACGATATTATCATATTAGTATATCTATTATTTCTTTAGTTCGTTGGTAGAGTCATTATTCTCATCAATCTATAACTTTGTGTCAGTATATTAAAATTTATATACAGACAACTTGCTTCAGGTACACGTACATACATTATTAATCTATATAATAAGTATTTTTATTTATTAACATATTTAATTTTATAGTTAACTATAAGTAGTATACTTCAACAGAACTATTTTTATATAAATATATATTTAATAAATATATATATTATAAAATTTTATTTTACTTATTCTTTAATGGATGAGGTATAGAATTTATTTAATATAGATTAATAAAAGGACTGGGAAGAGATAATTAATATTATAAATAATAAAACATTATAGGCTTAAGCCATATTTTCCAATAAAATTTAAAAAAATAATAAATTAAGATCTTCATGAATTTTCTATTTATATAATATAAACGAGATAATTATAAATTATAAATATTATATAATTAATATCTATTTATACTTTATAAATATTAAATAGTTCTGATTCAAATATTATATAACTCTATTACACTATACCAGACTTCTTGCACTATCTATATATTAATATATATCTTTTATCTTGTCCCCATACTAAATAATAAAATGTATATAATATATCAAAATAGTTTAAAGACAACCTAGTTATATCAATTATATAATCGTAATCTGAGCTTATTAATAATCGTCTGGAAAACACGGCCTAGATTATTATATAATTATACTATATTATTTATTTATTCACTTCATTATTCTATATTTTGAGTAGTGCTCAATTTATATAAATATTATTGATTTGAGTTAAAAATAACTCCAAAGGACACTTGGCCGACGTACATTAATTAAGTCGAATGGACATATGGCCAAATGGTTATTTGATGAAACTTGGACCTAATCGAATCGACTCATTAAGATACCGGCATTGCACGGAGAAAATAAGTTCCGAAGCACACTTGTGATAATATAGAAAATTGGATCATTTTAGTGTAGCTCATCTCCTATTAACGTAGATACGCAAACAACGCATATACATAATATAATCGCTAAACCTATATCATCCAGAGCGCTTTAGTTATATCTAAGGAACGCCATCACGCGGCGGGCCTGCTCACACAGGAACTTTTTTTGATAGCGTGGTTCTGACTTGGTGCGTTTCTGGGTATAATGAGTACACAGGCAACAGTTCTTGAAACTAAAATCAAAGAAAGATCACACCTGAAGATGTTAGAAAACTATGTCGAGATAACACACTCGTGTGTAGAAATACATAGTAATGTATCAAGTAGCATATACCATATCACATCCATATATACTGCATGAGGCTACTAGCCTAATTCAAAGTGTTCGGCCATATTTCCAGACACAAAAAATAAGATAAAATTTTGCAATATTTCGAGTTCAGATTATAATGCATTTCCATTTTATAATTAAAATTTATAAAATAGTTAGTTTTAAGTTAATCTATAATTCCCAAACATTATTATTTTACTGTACATTACCTTACTTATTTTCAGTATTATTTTGGCTTTGCGTCGTATCTTTGGTGGACAATTTTGACCTTTTGTTGGTTTATGACTGCCTGCAAGCGATGGGTTTCGGAAGGGCTTAAGCATTATGCGTCTTACTTTCATGGAATTGCATGGGGAGTTCCAGCAGTAGCGTCAGTAGTTGTTATTGCCTTAAAACAGGTAAGTATATATATATATATATATATATATTATATATTATATATATATATATATATATATATATATATATATATATATATATCACCTGTGCATAAAAATGATTATTATTATATATAAATATTTCTTTTATCAAGTATATGTATATGAATTATTTTATCATTTTATATATATATATATATATATATATATATTATATATATATATATATCATATATATATATATATATTATATATTAATATATATAATATATATGAGGTAAATGGGGAAGAGCTCTTAGGAATGTGGTAGAACGTATAATTCGGACTCTCAGCTTTACTTGGTAATTCTGCCTCATGCTTTTCTCATCGTTATCGGAACAATTTTATTATTATGGGTTTTGTCTCTCTTTTTCGGATAAAAGTGATTTCAAGAAGGAATTTCTACGCAATCAATGTTCAGGTGTGTGCATGGGCGCCGTTAGAGCAAAATTTAGGGGAAGGGGCAAATTATATATATATATATATATATATATATATATATATATATATATATATATATATATATATATATATATATATATATATATATATATATATATATATATATATATATATATATATATATATATATATATATATATATATATATATATATATATATATATATATATATATATATATATATATATATATATATATATATATATATATATATATATTTTTTACAATATTATAAAAATAGTTTTTGAATAATAAAAAATTATAATCCACACATAAGTCCAATATTTATTAATATTTAATAATTTACGAAAAGTTTTATTTCAAAATGATGATAACTAGTAAGAAGTCTTATATTATTAAATAGTGTTTTCTTTTTAGGTGAAAATAAGAATTTGATATTTCTTTTTGCCTTTCCAAAATCAGTTATAATATCTCCTATCAGTTGATGTTTTTGACGTGTAATTTTTCCCCCGCGAATGCCTAGTAAACCTAGCTCATTAAATATTTCGTTGGAAATAGTTAACCTTAGACACCTTTCAACATGTCGTAAGGTACTAAACGACTTTTCAATTGTACAAGTAATTGGTGGAAGTGTGAGAAGTACCTTGATAGCTTGTGCAACCGCTGGGAAAATGTGCAATGATTTTGTAGTAATGTGTTGTAACTCATTTGCTCATCTATTTGTTCCCTATCTGATTCCTTCCAGAAATTAAACCAAAATTCCGCCTCACCAATTAGGCTTTCAATGTTATTTATATTCAGTTATAATGAGTTCAATTTTTTTTAAATATTCTGATTTGGTTAATTTTCTTATTCTAACTGAGTGCAAAATGCAAAGAAGGGTAGATGTTACATTGTGTTACGAAAATTTGATACTCGGAGATGAAATAAGAGAATCAAGGTAAGGTATAAATAATGACACCCTGAAGCAATCATTAGCAGAACTTTTTGATGTCCCTGAGTCTGGGATTCTTTTGGATACTGTACGTGGTAATGAAAATCTTTAACAAAATTTCTTAGATTTTTTAAAAATTCCTTCAAAAAGAGACTGCATTATTTTCACTTCTATCGGTTTTTAAAACATTTCAAAGTTTTTCTATGTGACAATGAACCCCATACAAATTTATTACTTTAGTTTGAAGAATATTTGCTATAGGCTCCAAATATGAACTATATTTCGTCATGATTATTAAACATATGAGAAATGTAGGACTTCCTGCTGTTAATGAAAGCTGACACGCTGCAGTTCGTGTGGCTTGCGTTACATGTGGATCAGATGAGAGATTTTCTAATGATAGTTTTATTTGGCTAAAATGTTCAAAAAATATCCTAATTGATTTATACTTGGCAGACCACATCGTGTTTCGCATAACAATGGTATTTTTGCTACCAAATTTCTTCGTGACTTACTATCTCTGAAAAAATTTTATAAATTGTTTTACAATTCCAACAGAGTTTAGAAATTCTGGAACAGCATTTAGGTCATTAATTACTAAATTTAAACGATGGGAACAACAATGAAAAAATTTTGCTTTAGGTTACTGATCTCTTATTAACTTTTGAATTCACCTTTTCTTTGCCAGCCATGGTGGTGCACCCATGAAACCCAAGTCCAACAAGCTTACTCATATTTAAATTGTATTTTTCTCGTGTAGTAGACAATATAGCTCTTGCTATATTTTCAACTTTCAGTTTTTCAATAGGTGTTAAGCCTAGAAATTCTTCACGTACGTTGAGATCCTTTTCATCGAAGCGAACATCAATCGATAGCTGTTCTGTCCCGGATATGTCTGCTGTCTCGTCTGCTAAAAAGGAGAAATATTCACAATTGTTTACTTCATTCACAATTTGATTACATATCAACTTTCCACAAATAAATATAAGTTCATTCTGAATCATATGTGATGTGTATTTGGCCTTTGCTCCGCTTGATTTCAAATGTTCCACAAGAACAACATCTCCAGCTTCTACTCTGAAATTAAGCAAATCGGAAAAATTCCCGGTATTTGCATTGTTACCTCGAATAGCGATATCATGGGTGCCACAAAATATTAAGGTAGAAATTATAGGTACAAATTTTTGCCTATTTTTTTGAATAAATAAGTGCTCAGCAACATGCAGTTGTTCAGTTACACTAGCACGCTTATTTAATATTATTCGTTTGAAATTCTTTGCTGCTACTGAGGCATCTTTATGCCATTCTGAATTTACATGGGCTTTAGCACATGAATGCATGCCTTTATATTTTCCAAATGGTTTTACGATAAATAAGCCAAATATACCTCTTTTGATAGAAGGTCTAAATAAGACACAATCTACAAAACGGTCCTTTCAATATTTTAGAATACACTAGCCAAGAATTGTGCAGATCTAGCCATTCATAAAGAAAAGGCCTCTTTCCCTCTTCAACATCTTTAAAATTGTACGTAATTGGTGGTTTGTACGGTTTCGTTAATAAGTCAAACTTTAATCCATTTTTAATATTGGTTCCAATGATGTAATTTCCAATATCCAGGTCATTTTCCTCATGACGACGTTATATCCCAGGTAGGAACACTACAAAATTTAGTATTAAGAGGATTGGAATTTTTTTTTCTAATGAATTTAGAAGGAATGTATTTATAATTGCATTTAATGGCAGCAAAATCACGAAAACTTAACAGTAGATTAATCTCAAAATTAACAGTTAGATAAGAGATTAGAATGAATTAGGGATGGAAACAGTTTACAAATTAAATTAAATTAATAAAACATATTCAAGATTAAAAATTGCACAAGAAATACCCTTTGTGTCCCATTAAGAAATATATCTATTATTTATTCCAGCATCACCAATAATAATAATAATAATAATAATAATAATAATAATAATAATAATAATAATAATAATAATAATAATAATAATAATAATAATAATAATAATAATAATAATAATAATAATAATAATTGACAATGGATGAAATAGCAAACGTTTTCGGAGCCCAAAATTAAAAATTACTAAAATCTAAAGGTCTTTCTGACCTTTTATTTGCATAAAATTTTAATATATATATATATATATATATATTTCTTTCTTTCTTTCTTTATCTTCCTTTATTTTCCCAAGAATAGGAGTATGGTGCGTGACGAGCATCGGAAAAGAAAAGCAGTAGAACAGCATGACATAAGTCGAAAAGAAAGCCCAAGCCTTCCGCCCCCTCAGTACCATTAATTAGCGAACTCATCGCAGTCAGAAAATCCACCCTAAAGTTTCATGGGACAGCGATGGACCCTCCCTATGGTAGATCGTGTCAGTGGTTCATCCCTGGCCCAGGCCCACAACCATACCCCTCACAATCCCCCGCCATTCACTCCCTGTTATACACCCTTTCTTCTCGCCTCTACCAAACTCACATTTCTCTCCTTCAGACATTCGTTCACCGGGTACTCAATCCACTTTCTCTTCGGTCTCCCAGCCGGTCCGGTTCCCAACACACTCTCCACTTACATCCGCTTAACAACCGACCTCAAACTTCATCCTTTCTGCATAATGATAGATATATATATATATATATATATATATATATATATATATATATATATATATATATATATATATATATATATATATATATTTATATATATATATATATATATATATATATATATATATATATATATATATATGTTGCAGGTTTTTCTAGGAATGTCGAATGGATTCGTAAAACTGAATTTAACTGCAACTGAAATTCTGATTGAAACAGAATGAATCTGACTGTACAAATGAAGAGAATACGAATCGACTTTTCCCAGACCCCTGATTATGAAAATGAAGAACTGTCAATAGTAAGAATAGGAAAAAATTGAGTCTCTCACCGTGAATTTCTTCCCACTTCTAAGACCTTCAGCCTTCACTCTGAGATACGGAGATGTGCTGAATAAAACCCAGGCGTATGCTGAAAAGGCCTTACTCTATCGGTGGGTAGTTGTCGTGGAACTACTTTGTCTGTCTAGCATCATCGCGTGTAGGTGTTGCGCATCGTCAATTGTGGTCAGATGGAATCTTGAGTGAGTGGTGGTAAAAACAGTGACAGCGACAACCAGATGGAATCTTGAGTGAGTGGTGGTAAAGACAGAGACAGCGACAACCTTATAAGAATATTAAAAAAGAATAACCAAAAGAACGCGGGGAATAAAAGAAGTGTAAAACTGAGACTTTACTTTCAAAAAAGATTATTACACAATGTAAAAATGTGTACAAAAAGAATAAGAGAGGCTCTATGAAATCATAGAGACGGTGAATTGATGAGAATGTAGTGGATTGAGATCAATCCACTGATATTTAGGAGATCGAGATAGATCTCTCGACGTTAAATCAGCACAAAAATTAAGCAGCGAGATAATGAAGACGGTGATTTCAATAAAGTTGTTTTTCTGAGATGAGATAGAAAAAATACAGCAACTAAAATCAGATGTTCTAGAAACGATGAGATGAGACGAAACACTGTCTGTGACTAAAATTCAAATCCAAAATAGAAGTAATCCACAAATAGAATAATCCACAAAATAAGAATAAAAACTTAGAATGATGAGTCCCAAATTAAAAAGGTTACAAAATAAGAATGAAGGAGTCTGCAACTGGGAATAGAACGCTGCAATCTTGTAGCCCAAAATTAAAAGTGACCAAAACTAGAATTTCCACTCCAAAATTGAAACAAAAGAACCGGAAACAAAAATGAAGTCTGCAACTCGAAGTAACCTACAACTAGAAGCTTGCAATTAAAACCAAAGACTAGAAGATCCCAAAACAAGAAGGAGTCTGTGACCTAAAAGTGATCCCAAAACAAGAAGGTTCCAAAAAAAGAAGGAACAAAAATAAGAATGTCGTACTCCGGAACTAGAAAGTATCAATCCAATTCTAACCTGGGAATAAAAACCCAGGAATCAAAGCCTGAAAGAGAAGACAATCTTTTAGTGTCTTATAAATCTCTTTAGGTGAATCAAAAAGAAAAAGGTGTTTGCATTAACTCTTACCCAATTCAACGAGCTTGTGTGGCTTGGGCTTGTGGTTTCCTTTGGAGAAGTTCTGGACGGATCTATAAATAAAAGATGCTTTGAGTGATGATATATCGGTTGATAATTTGTATTAGAACCACAACTAAACGAGAGCCTTACTTGTTCCTTCTGTATTTGATGAACAACTGCGTACTTCTTTGACTGTATCCGTGGTGCACAAAATATATTATAAATGTCTATTTGGCACTCCACAAATAATATATTAACTGACACCCGTCACTATACACTTTCACCAGGGTGTAGTTGGTACGGTAATTGTTTTATCAGTATATAAGATTCACAACACAGTCACAGTATAAAAGTTCAACGACAGTATTATAAAACACAACAGCAGCAAAATATATAATAATACAATGATCAATGCTTCATCTCAATCCTAAAGAATATACTTTGAGTACTTCTGGTGATAAAACATTATCAACCAGAAGTACGGGGAAAAACATAATTGGATTAACATATGCATGAAATGAAATAAAAGAAATAAACCAAAACTTAAATCAACGTAATACTTTTGATACTTTGATAAATATTAACCATAATATTTATATTCCTGAGAAACAAAAAACTAAAACTAATAATGGGACACCATCATATATAAGGATGGTACTCCCCATTATATCCCCCCACACCAAGCCTAAACCCCCACCTACATTTTTACAACAGAGGAATCAATGAGGATGTTGGAGAGCTTAGCAGGCTTGGTAGGTGATATAGGAAGACAAAAAGAAAATAAACTTTGAGACAAACTAACAGCGAAACTATAACTAAATCACAGAAAAACTATTTACAACACAACCAACAACAACATGAACATCCAACACTTAAGAACGATGATAGTGAAATGACGACACGATCTTGGTAGTTTCTTCTTCTTCAGACAATTTCTGACGCCATAGCTGAAACAATAAGCTTCTTTGGTGGTCTGTCATTTCTCTCCAATTGAATTGCTCCATGGCCCACCGAATACTGGATCTTATTATCCCTTGGGTTAAGGCATCATTTGGAAATTCTGGGGTCATGGTGGTTGTTGTCAAGGGATGCACGTTTGACGTCTGTGGTGTCAAATACTGCGACAACTTATCCGAGATAGGATAAGCAATTTGAGCTTGAGGTTGCAAAGTGGCAGTAAACTCTGGAATATATACATTTGGCTGAAGTTGTGGAATCCCTTGATTCCATCCAGGTTGAGCAACAGAAAGGTGTTGCAGATCAGGTAAAGCCGTTTCCATTGGAAATGTTGGAAGCTGATCGAGGTTAGAAGAGGTGGAAGTCTGGGGAAATACCAGCCTCTCCCTCATACTGGGACGAGTAGTAGAAGTCGAAGGCTGCACCACTCTGATCGCAGATTGTATTATCTGGTCGCGTTCCTCACTATAGGCAGAAGAACGGCTATCTCGATCACGATGTTCACCGGAGCCTGAAGAACTTCTGGAACTATTCCTGGAGCTTTTTGAACTCCTCGACGAGTGGGATCTAGAAGAAGATCTGTGAGAAGATCTGGGGAATGAAAATTCATTCCTATATTTCTCCATAAAGGATTTTAAAAAGAGCCGGTTAGGATGAACTCCATCCGGTAACAATGGTGAGTTCAGAGTCATTTGTTCTTTTTTTAAGTATTTTCTGTGTGGAGGCATTCTCTCATCCCGACTGTGTTTATCTATGCCGTAATGGAAATTTAGGACATAATTACCTCGTAAACAGTTCTTATGAGGCCAATCAAATTCTGGATATGCCAATCCTTCCAGTCGTTTGTGAGCCTTGATGGCATGGTCTCTCATGTTTTCGGGAGACAGAATGGGGTCATTTTTGAAATAATCATTGAAACCTGAACCCCAGTCCTTACGGAGACGTTTCTGGTTAAAGGCGTAGAAATCTTGAATCGGCGGAATCATGAGATAAACTTTTACAGCTGAATTCGCCTTCATTGCCATGTCGGTGATCTGGGTCATGATCGGAGGTACCCCGTCAATAGGAAAATCAGGTACTGGTTCAAATACTGATGAGATTTTGTTCTCCGCATTAACTACTTCTCTCTTCTTCCATGCTAAGGTGGTCAACGCCCAAATAAGCACAAAATCCACGGATGAATTCATCTTCGCCTCCACTTTAGTGGGACAGGCAGCGATATGACGACCTGAACTGAAATCAGTTTGAACATCTATCCCATATCTTTGGTAGAGCATTCTTTTCTCATCTTTAAAGAGTGCCACCACACTGGCTCCAACGACAAGTAAAGTCGGCATGGTACTGGAGATCTTGAGATGAAAGGAACTGCTTCAGAAACTTGAGATAGACAGCAGCTGCGAGAATAAATTACCATAAATTAATACAACATTTAATATACATATTATCGTGCATGTATGTGTGTTATGTTTTGCAAATTTTCTGAGTAATTGTTCTGTGATGGTTGAGGCAGAAACACAGATGCATCCATACCTATCCATATATATAGATATATATGCCCAGGTATGTAAACATGTGTATTTTATTTACAATAAAAGAAATAAAATGGGATGGAGAAATTTCCATAATATGATATCAACCATTTTTGATAGAGTGTAAGAAAATCTGTAGTCAGTGATGCTGCGAGTGTTAGCTGAAACTTACTAGTATAAGGCAGAATAAACTTTGAATGTAAATGTGCGTGATAAGGAAAATAATCAGAAATTATGAAAGCGGCTATAAGTCCTTATGTCCTTACATTATGACATTAGTTTTCTAAATATCTGCATTCTGACATCCTTATTCGCCGTTCGGCATCAATATGCGCATCCCCACATTTCAACCGGATATAGAACTAAAATATCTATCTATTCTCCTAAACCTAGTATAACACTTTCTTAACTAATAGCTTAAAGGCATAAGAAATCAGTACTTCCATTATTCTCAATAATAAATTATTGACAATAATGACAATAAGGATACAGAGAGAAGTTTCTTTTGCATAAGAGTTGTGAAAGAATCAATTTATTCAGATTTTTGGATGTAGTCTTCTTCTTTCATCAGGACATCAACGAGAATTGCTCACACAATCTGAAATGAGACAATTACATACTAACCCTGATAACCTTGTCGTAATACCCTGCTTTACCAAGCAGGATCTCACTTGACGCGGCCATCATAGACAAAGAAAAACAAAACTAGACCTATCTAACCTATAACAATATGACTTACACCTGAAGTTCATTCTTCATCTCCTTTTGTGACTGACTGACTGACTGACTGAGTGACTGACTGACTGAGTGTCTGAGTTACCTGATGATCTGAGACTGACCGTACTATATATACTTACGTACTTACTCTATGAATTTAGATTTCTTAATTCTCTTCAATAATGATTACCAACATTAATCCAGCTGCTTTATCCGAGATAAGATAATGAAGTGATGACGAACACATTGGAAACTATCCGAAATAGGATAACGTGTAAACTATAATAAGCTAGTCCTTCTGCGACGTCGGATGTATTCCAGTGGAGTCATCATTTTCTTCTTGCGTTTCGGCAGCCATCGGCATCAAGTAATTGTAGTGGATGCCACTAAGGCATTTTAAACAACAGCTTTGATCTCTAAACTGACTACCATGTACAATTGGTCGATCATTATTGTAATAAACCATAACTGCTACTTTATACATTTCTGCAAAAGCAGTAAGAACTTCCGGAAGAGGCAATTGTCCTGGTATCTGAAGTAATCTTAATCTCTTTTGGATTTGCCTACCCTGTAACTTATATTTCTGAGGGTGATTCCGGAGTTCTTGGATGATACCTTTCCGTAGTTCGGCATGTCGATCTTTTGTACCATACAGATAAAGTGAAAAACACTTATATAGGGAGTCACCTCCTCCTGCTATTTCAATTTGGGAAAATCCTTCAGGGATGTAATCTATTGAAGCATCTACTGGTACAGGTTCAGAATCAACTTCAACTGGGGAACGAGATAAAGCGTCAGCGACAACGTTCTTGGTTCCAGAAATATGTTGTATCTCGAAATCATACTCGTACAGTTCCTCCATGGTCCTGGCGAGTCGCCCATCGACAAGACTCATGTTTTGTAAGTATATAAGGGGCATGTGATCAGTGAAAATAATAAATTTCACTCCGCGAAGAAAAGGTCGTAATGATTTGACGGCCCATCTTAGTGCTGTAAGCTCTTTGTCGATAACCCCATAATTCCTTTGAGCTCCATTAAAAGACATAGAAATAAATGCAATAGGTTTACGTTCCCCACTTTGTATTTGTGAAAGGCACGCACCAGCTCCGAAATCAGAGGCATCTACATGAAGTTCCATCGGAGACGATGTCGGAGAGTAGTCGGGAAATCCCAACAAACTGGGGTTGACTAGGGCCTTTTTCAAGTCATCAAAGGCCTGTTGACACTCTGGTGTCCATTGCACTTTTTTCCCACCTGTCTGACAAGACAAGGGTTTGCTTATCTGCGAACAGTTAGGAATATGCCTGCGGTAGAAATTTACCATACCTAGGAACTGACGTAACTGTTTTACGGTGCTAGGGACAGGAAATTCTAAAGCCCCTTTCAAATTTTTCTGTAAGGGTAGGATACCCTTATCCGAAATTTTGTGACCAAGAAATTCTACTTCTGTTCGACAAAGACGTGTTTTACTCGGCTTAAGTTTATAACCATTTTTTTCCAAAGCGGAAAGAACTTTGTCCAAGGTTATGAGATGATCTTCGAAATCTTTACTCATAACAATAATATCGTCCAAGTAAACCATTACTTCAGACCATGGTAACTCATCCAACGCTAGCATCATACCTCTTTGAAATGTGGCCGGACCATTTTTTACCCCAAAGGGCATCTTCAAGTACTCATATTGAGCAAATGGTGTGGAAAAAGCAGTTTTTTCCACACTGTCCGGCTCCATGGAAACCTGGTAATATCCACGGACAAGATCTATAGTGGTGAAATAAACATTACCATACATGTTATAGATCATGTCAATGAGGTTCGGCAACGGGAAAGAATCCGTCTTGGTTACGTTATTTAGTTTCCGATAGTCTATACATAAACGTAACTTACCATCGGGCTTTCTAACTGGTACCACTGGGGCCGAGTAAGGGGACTTGCTAGGACGTATAATATTTTGCTCTAGCAATTCCCTGCATTGTTGCTCAATTTCCTGAGCTAAAGGTCCCTGAAATCGTCGAACAGGAAGTCGAACAGGACGCGTACTTTCCACTTCGATGGCGTGGGTGATATTTGTAGCCACCCCAACATCGTGGTCACCAAAACTTAAAGCAGCTTGGTGATTCATTAGTAGTTGTACGAGTTTCTGTTTCTGTGTTGAACTGATTGGTAGGTCTGCAAAACAAAATTCCTCAGCTAATTTATCCGGTGTCCATTTTTCTTTTTTCTGAAAGCGATTATTGGACTCAGCTTGTACTGTATAAGCATTTGCTTGGAAATGATTTTCTTCAGTTAAAGCCACTACTTTTCCAATAATTGTATTTTTCCGGAGATATTGGTTTTTTCCTGTTATATTCATTACTGCAACCTGTGACGGCGTACTGAGATCTAAAATACCAGAAATAGGTTGCCATTTTGTATTGTCAACCCCCTGAAAACCCACCAATGATAATGAATTGTCCGTAGGACCCTTTATTTTCACCATCTTACACGAATAAGGTGGAAGAACAGTAGAATGGGTAGTTACACAGCTAAAGAAAGGGAGTGACAAACTATGATCCAAAGCAATGACTTCGAATTCATCTCCTACCCGATGTACAAGTTCCCTATTAGTTAAATCGGGCATTAAGTCATTGTCTTTCAAAGAAACAGCTCCTAAGACCATCAATTCCGGCATTACCTCAGTGGGGACCACAAAAAAGGGAATTGGTTTGGTCATGAACCCATTATCCTTCGAAAAGGTTTTGGAGAAATAAAGTGGAAGTTCAACATATGAAGTAATGGGAACTGTGTGGTTTCGTTGCAATCCACTTATGGCTTTAATTCCCACTTCAGCCGATGGATGCAGTTCCACATTCTTAAGTTGATCAGCAACCAGGGTAGAACTAATCAGACTCACACTGGCCCCTGTATCGACCATGCATCCGTAATATCCGGAACTATTAGGACTGAAGGCAACGGAAACCAATAATGGGTCAATCTGTGCAGCCGAAACCAAATTTACCTGAATGGTCTTTAATTGACCTTCGAGGTTCTGCGTTTCTACATTATTGGAGTTGTTTCCTGAGTCAGCTTCAATTTGCTCCACCGGATGACTCACTTCCGGGGAGGTGGCCAGTTTAAAGCTTCAGCGCCGTGGCTAACTGGCTTATCATTTACACCCTTGCACTGGCCCTCATAATGGGATAAATCACACCATTCACACGGGTCCAGGTATCTGCGAGTAGGACGAGAATTTTCATCCGCCCTGTTGTCTGTTGATCGCTCGGTATTCCTCGGCATTGGAGCGGGGGCTGTGTTTCTGAGTTTCGCATTTGCGTTTGAGGACGATGAAATCTTCTTGATGGCTCCTGAATTATGGTTCTGAGGAGCGGGGTTCTGAGGTGATGACCTTGGACGATTATCTGCAGTCCGAGGAGGAGTTTTGTAAGGACATTTGATTCCGGGATGTGGTCCATTACAGAATGGACAGTTCACCCGCCGGGAAATAGGTGGTGATTTCTGTGGCGATCGATATGACCGACACTCAGTATGGATATGTCCCTTTTTCCGGCAATAACTACAAATACCGAGGTATTTGTAGCAATCTTGCATACAATGGCCAATATTGTCACAATATTCGCATCTTACCTCTGCGCGGGACTTGGGTGCTGATGGCGATTGTAGTTGTACGAACTCTGCTTCCGGTCATCATCTTGTCGGCGATTATCTCTGTAATATCTGCTTTCCTTCCGGTTGGTATTTCTGCTATACTGATTTCCATTAGGATCAGCAACTCTAGAACTGTAGGAAGGAGATTTGCGACCTTTACCATAGTTGTTGGTCTCATCCTTCAAAGTATCTACCCAACCGGTGGGATGAACGACATCGATACGTATCGTTTCATTCAAATCTTGATCCAGCGGTTCGATTGTGTTCGAAATATGGGATTTCCTTATAGGGCTCTGAGTTGGTCGTCCGTCTGAAATAGGAGTCGGAAATGCTTGATCCTGCTGATATAGTGAATCAGCAAAACTGACGATATCCTCCCACGCGACACGTACTCGTGTATTATGTTCCCTTTGGACAATATATTCGTTTACCCGTTCCTTAAGAGAAGGTGGAAGGCTAAGAATAAATGCGGTGCGCAGAGAATTGTGCTTGCGCATATCTAATTTATATGCCCTACGGGCTAACTGCTCTAAACGAAGAGCAAACATATGCCTTCGTTCTTATGACGGTAAGCAGCGTGGTAGGCTTGAAGCCTATAATTGTCTTTACGTTTTTCTTCTGTGTGATACCAACGTATGAGGGTATCTTTCACAGAAGCATAATTCCGGACATCCTTGGTGATGAGTTTGTACAATTGGAGGAATGACCCTTCCAATTGTCGACCCAACAAACGCAACCATTGCTGAGGAGCGTTTGGGTAATTACAGTAAGCCTCAAAATCACCCAAGTATATAAAAAGATCCTGGTCAGCCTCAAACTTGTATTTTCCAGGATCGACGACTTTAAGCCTTTGAGAATTTTTTAATATCTGAGCCAACATATCAGTTCCATATGATGTTCTCTTCGGTCTGAATAGTTTGTGTAATACTTAGTATGAGGTTGTTGAAGTTGAGGTGGAATAAAACCAGGCCTTCTGGAATAGTGAACAGGAACATTCCGAGATGTGGAAAAATCATTCTGCGATGAGTGTGGAAGACCTGAAGCAGCGGTTATTACCGGAGAAATAACTTGTCTATGTCGATGAAGAGCAGAGGGGGAGATACCCTCCGAACTTAGAACAGGCAAAGGCATTGTTTCAGCCTTTGTTGGTGGCGGAAAACGAAGAAATCCATCTTGTTCACTTGGTGGTTGAATTCCATCAGCGTGTGGTGAAGTTTCATACCGAATATCTTCCCCCAAAAGAGAAGCATTAGTTCGAGAAAATTCCGGAGAGATCACCGGAGTATCCAAATTCAAATGTGGAAAGTCTTGGAGCATTGTATCTGGAAGATCAACGAGACGTTCCTCCGAAATTCCTTGCTGAGCTGGCTGACTTACCGGACTAGCATACTTACCTGTGGTATCCGGGTTCCTTAGCCTTTGAGATCTACGTTCTTTCAATACTCCGAGATCTTTTACTAATTCCTCGGCCTGCTCTATTGGCATGACCTCATGTGTATTTGACTGTGCGATGTTAGTGATATTAACATCAGCGTTTCTAGCCCTATCTACCCCTACATCAGAATAGTCTACGTGAGCTAAATTGTCAACTCTATCCCTAACAATAGCACTAGCACTAGCACAGGTACCAATATCTATATCCGATTTCCTCTTTTTATCCTCCTCTAGGAAAGCTTGCATCGCTTCCGTTCCTGATCCCATAAAATCTTTATTGGGATCATCCATTATGACTTACTTCTTACTTCTTAGTAGGTCACTGCAATAGAAAGAGGAGAAAAAGGGATGTAGAGTAAATAACAGGGAGAAAAGTGTTATAGTAATATCAGGCGAAAAAATGGTGGTTTCAAAACAACCAGATTTTTGTGGAAATACACGAAATCAGCGATGATTCAGCGAGATTGCTGAGAAGAAACCGTATGAAATATTTTCTCCAATATTTTCAGCAGCGAAATCAATGAAAAGTAGACAATATGAAGTACTTTTGATAAGCAGAGAACTGTGATGAGCAGAGAATTGGCAATGCGCAGCGGCGCGCTGACACCAAACAGGAACAAAATAGTCCCTGTTCGGGCGCCAAATAAATTTCTCTTATGTTACGGGGACTAGGAATGTCGAATGGATTCGTAAAAACTGAATTTAACTGCAACTGAAATTCTGATTGAAACAGAATGAATCTGACTGTACAAATGAAGAGAATACGAATCGACTTTTCCCAGACCCCTGATTATGAAAATGAAGAACTGTCAATAGTAAGAATAGGAAAAAATTGAGTCTCTCACCGTGAATTTCTTCCCACTTCTAAGACCTTCAGCCTTCACTCTGAGATACGGAGATGTGCTGAATAAAACCCAGGCGTATGCTGAAAAGGCCTTACTCTATCGGTGGGTAGTTGTCGTGGAACTACTTTGTCTGTCTAGCATCATCGCGTGTAGGTGTTGCGCATCGTCAATTGTGGTCAGATGGAATCTTGAGTGAGTGGTGGTAAAAACAGTGACAGCGACAACCAGATGGAATCTTGAGTGAGTGGTGGTAAAGACAGAGACAGCGACAACCTTATAAGAATATTAAAAAAGAATAACCAAAAGAACGCGGGGATAATAAAAGAAGTATAAAACTGAGACTTTACTTTCCAAAAGATTATTACACAATGTAAAAATGTGTACAAAAAGAATAAGAGAGGCTCTATGAAATCATAGAGACGGTGAATTGATGAGAATGTAGTGGATTGAGATCAATCCACTGATATTTAGGAGATCGAGATAGATCTCTCGACGTTAAATCAGCACAAAAATTAAGCAGCGAGATAATGAAGACGGTGATTTCAATAAAGTTGTTTTTCTGAGATGAGATAGAAAAAATACAGCAACTAAAATCAGATGTTCTAGAAACGATGAGATGAGACGAAACACTGTCTGTGACTAAAATTCAAATCCAAAATAGAAGTAATCCACAAATAGAATAATCCACAAAATAAGAATAAAAACTTAGAATGATGAGTCCCAAATTAAAAAGGTTACAAAATAAGAATGAAGGAGTCTGCAACTGGGAATAAAACGCTGCAATCT
>JABUQX010080852.1:35000-37500 GCA_015478945.1 Trachelipus rathkii
TGATTTTTAGAAATATTTTTGTGGTACTATTTTTTATTCTCAGGTACGAAATTAATTTCATTGATCATTAAAAGTATTTTACTTTGTTTTTGTTTTTTTACTTTTCATTTTATTTAGAAATATTGTACACTAATTAATTATAGTTACCACCAGATATAAACTTCCACTTTTCCCAAAATGGGGAAGAAACTAAGTTTGAGTTTTATTTCTGTAACACCATACTTAACGATACTATGTTTAAATTAATTTTAGAATCAATTTTAATTTAAGATAATTATGTTCATTTGTATATTATTTTTATTTAAAACGTGGAACCAAATATTCGAAATAAATTCATAGATAATCTATATTGTAATAGTTAACAATAATATTTAATTGCACATTTTATTTGCTGTTAATATTTTCACATATTTTGAAGTATAAGATATTTTCTTTTCAGACACTATCATAAAATACTTTATTTGAAATAAATCTGTGCGAGAAATAAAACTTGAGATAAACATTATCTATCAAAATTAATGTATAAACTATTATCTTAAATCCAGTCCACTTATAATATAATATAATATAATATAATATAATATAATATAATAGATGGTCAACATGTGTAAGTTAAGTATAAATATAAATTGGAATCAAAATAGGATGGAAAAAATAAGGATAGTGAAAGAAAAGGCGTAGCAGTGATAGTACAACGACATTTATGTCTTGACAATAAGAGATTCATGTTGAATATAGTTTCGCAATGTAAATTGGTTTTTTAAATTAGACGGGTTTGCACCGTCCCAACTGTTAATTTCAACTGGAATAAGTCAAGTGAAAGATGTAAATATACACCTAGTTTGGATTCCAACTTATTAAAGATTAAGAGTCCATCTAGTGATGAAATATTCAGTTTTTAATGTGAAATAGATGAAATAAAGTTAAATTTATCATCATCAGCTGCCCTTTGGTTCCCCAGAACTGGGGGTGGGGTGCGCAAACATCCACCAGAAATTCGAAGCATGCGTGAATATTCTTTTAACTTCCTTTTAACGTGCTTTATCCCCTTGTCAGAGGGTAATACGGGGGGACTACAGGAAATCGAACTTTATGGCCGGCTATCCCAAACCTAGTTTCACCAGGTGTTGCGCAGCACGAGTTTTTTAATTCTTGCCGCCGCAGGAAGATAAACTCAGACCGCGCTACGCGAAGGATTGAACAAGCGTCCTCTCAATGAGAGTCGTGGAGTCACCTCCTATGCCAGAGGGTTCATGGAATATTCTTAGAGCATAAATAAGCGTTACGGCCCCTACCAGCTACCACTGTTACTTTAAGCTTCTTAAGACACGTAGGCACGTACGTTGTGGAAATTCTTCCGTAAACAGGGATAAAGTAATAATTGGTGTGAAAAAGTAAAAACGATGGAAATAAACAGCACTTGAATGATTATTTTCGCTTACACAGTCCACCTCTCGGTTTGATAAAAATTTACGAATATATTTATTCAATTCCTTTCTTTAAAATATAATAAAAGTGTAATTTGGGAAGTGTCTTTTGTTGGTGAAGGAAAAAGAAGCTAGCTTGGGTGCAGAGAAGTTAGAAAGAAAGTACTACCTAATGCATTATTTAAAATAATAATAATTATTATTATTTATTAAGACAATTTTAATAAAATTAAAATTATATTCACTTAAATTAAAAAGAAAATGTGGCATAAAAATTAACTACCACGTTGAAAAAACCAATTAACACTTAAATTTATTTTATGTTTTAGTTTCAAAAGACAGTTAAGTCGTTTCAATTATTCAGGATAAGAGCTAAACCGTTTTTCTTCAATAAATTTTGCAAGACTTATTCCCGGCACATGACGCTCAGAAAAAATGAACAAAAAAATCCCAACCGCCTTAACATAGAACTCAATTACAAAGGGTTCCAGAAAAGACCTTGAGGACTCTACCAAACTTTGTTTCAATGGCCGCGAGAAATGGTGGCTAAGTAAGTGTCCACCCTTAAGTTATTAAAAAAGGAAGGGATCCTATTACATGGAACATCCTTTTTAAATAAACACGGTTACAGATAGTGAATATTCCTTATTCATTCAGTTTTCTAATGAAAATGGTGTTTTCCGATCAGAAACTATTTAGACCACAATAGTAGAAACATTGAAGCGCCATTGCTCTGTCATACAGGTATACGATCCCAAAACACTTTACCATACCAAGGTCCGCGATTCTCAGCCCCATATTTAAGCAATGAACGCAGATTTAGTAACAGAATTTGATTTCAGTGACCGCACTAAGTGAATGGCCTACTTTGAGCCACCTTTCCTCAAAGAGCGGTCCTTTCTCATTCCCAGCTTTCACTTAACTTCGTTCCACGACTTCAACTGACAATATTGATTGCGTACGGATGATATATGGGAACCACACCTATCTTGGAGACATGGTTTTACGTTAACAATTCTCTAGATACAATAATTGGATAAAATACATCAAGAAAATTTACCAGTTGGTGAAGT
>JABUQX010080853.1:0-5000 GCA_015478945.1 Trachelipus rathkii
CTTTGTGTTCATAGATCATTATAGCAAATGGATAGCGGCGGTTCCCATTCGCACAAAGCATACATCATTAGTAACAGTAGCATTGCAACATGTTCTGCAGTACTTGCCAATAATTCCATCTCGTTTATTGTCAGATAACGCTAGAGAATTTAGAGGTCCAGAATTTGAGGAATTCTTGCAAAATAAGGGTATTAAACATATCTATGCCACTCCATATAATCCCTCATCTAACGGTATTACTGAGAGAGTTAACCGTACTTTACTTCAATATCTTAGGATATCCTTAACAAATTCAAATCTCTGGGATGTACAGTTGCCTCAGGTGGTCTTAACATACAACCATTTGGTGCATGCCGCCACAGCTAAAACTCCATCAGAAATAATATACCAAGAGGCTCATGATCAGCGACCTAGACTCCCTTGGACAAAATTTGATAGGTATTGGAATGAAGGGCACATAAACTTCTCTCCTTTTTATCAGGATCAGTTGGTGGCGCTGAAGTTGCAGCTGCCCGGGGATTTAACAGCAAATAAATTTAAAGACCGTTATCAAGGCCCAATGAAGATTATTAAAGTTAACTCCAATAATGTTACATATGTTATAGAATCCCTGGAAACTAAAAGAATGTATAAAGTACATCATCGACAGTTGAAGAGGTGGTTTATTCCTCCTAAATACTTAAGTGACAATACATGGTTTCAGGATCTTCTCACAAACAGAACTCCTATAGAGGAAGTTCCGGAGACCAGCAATGACGAGTCGGTGGCTTCAACCCCGCAAGCTGCAGACAAGGAAAGCCAGGGTGAAGAGGAAGTCTTTGAGTTCGAAGATTCAGATGATGATGATGATGATTTTTTGGGATTCCCTGATTCAGAAGAAGGGAGGGAACTCACACGGATGATCTTGTGCAATGTTGAAAAAAGTTTACTCCTAAACAGACAGGCTAGAGATGAATTAGAACAAGTAAGTATTTTTCCTTCTATTTTATTACCCACTCTTCCTCCTACTATCCCTTTTTCCTCTGTCCCTTCTATTCCTATTGTTTCTCCAGTCTCCAATTATACTCCTTCAGTCTACTCTCTTGGTCTTCCTAGTGAACTTTCTTCTTATAATCTTGCATCTCTCTTTAATATAATTACTTCTCCATATTCGAATCAATCTTTCCATTCGCCAAACTTTTCTGAACTGTCCAACCTCTCGAACATATCTTTACCTATTTCTGAAACTTCTACTTCACCTAACTTACTCTCTTATACCCCTCTTTATATTACAGATCAAAGAAATCAGATGGTCCCATATAGATATGCCAGAAGATTGTCGTGTGAGGATCTCCAGAAGAAACTGCTCTTCATAAACTCTCCATTGAGAGAGGTCGAACGAGTCGGACTTGTGTCTGAAGAAAACGGAGAAGTTTCCGAGGCAGTGGCCATTCTGAATGTATCAACACCTAGATCGGCGATCTCTTCAGAAGAAAGAATGGAACCATCCCCACATCTGGAGAAGAAGGAAAGTGACGAATTAATCACAGAAACAGGTCAGACCGAAGAAAGTTCTGGAGATTACATAGCCTCTCGTACAAGAATGAGAAGTGTCGGAAGATCTAGTGAAATGCCGTGGATCCAACCAAGGATATTAGAAAGAAAACGGTATCCACCTCGTCAATAAAAGAGAAATCTATATATATATATTGTAGTGGTTAGTGATAAAAGATAGTGGTCGTCAATAAAAAAGAAATCTATATATATATATTGTAGTGGTTAGTGATAAAAGATAGTGGTTAAATAATTAAAAGAGAAAGGAATTGCATTGATTATATTGTATCTTTTGTTATGTTGTATTTTATAATAAATTGAAGAAATTGAAATTAAATATCTATGTTCTTGTGTTTTAATTGCGCGCGTCGTATTAAAAATCTCGGAAAGAACGCCTGAACCGTCATAAAATAAAAACCTTTATCCATATTACAATAAATCTCCAATTTCTATAATTAATTAATATAAATTCTAGTATTTAAAATTTATCCTTTTTTTTTATTTTTTTTTAAAGTGTTCTAACGAATATATTATATCGTTCCAGGTACTATTTCTGGGACATTCGTGGGTCTCCCATATGGAGTCCGCCTACGAACCAACTCTAAATAATCCAGGCCATCATCAGGTAAAGTTTGTGCGAGCATTAGTGCCTCGTTTTGAAGATCTGCCTCGAGTTATTGATAGCGGAATTGCCTCAGATACAACTGATGTGCTGGTGTTTTCATTGTACAGGATGGCATACACATTGGTACAGTGGAGGAAACCACGTTCAGAAAGACGTAGAGATACTTATGCGGTATCTCTTCCTAATACGAACTTTAGAGCGGAAGACGCTATTACTCCCATTAATGAAATAATTGCGGCAGTCAAAAGATATTGCCCCGAGGCTAGAATTTATTTGATAATCCCAACCTTGCCTGATCTCCCCTATTACAATTACCATCGCCACATAGCTTATGCTCCTTCAGAAGTCAGAGATTGGTATAAGCATGAACTACCTAGAACATCGGCAAGGGAGCTAAATGAAGATTCAGTCCTTGTTTATAATGAATTGATGCGCCTACACTCTGCAGAAATTAGATGGCCTGGAAAGCATACTTTATCCATATCAGAGGCCCTTAAATTCATGGGTAGTAGAACAACGAAACAACTAGAGTCATTGTTGGATATGAACAATGAGATTCATTCACTGGGACCAAGAGGATTTCTTGTAGATGGAGTTCATCCATCTAAAGACTTGACAAATGCATTCTGGGAGATGTTGTATGAATACCATATACTGGACTATGGTCGTCGACCACGATCTGCATTGTTTCCATCAAAGGAAGAGATTGGACCTACCATTAATACATTAAACAAAGAAAAAACCGATTTTTCCAATTCCGTTCCCGCGCGATCTATTTTGTGTCCAAAGCGTACGATAACCGGTAATGAGCCACCAAAGATCTATTCTCGCTTAAGTTTTATAGCTCCTCCAGTAGTAACAGAGGTTCCGGTCACTGTGTCTTCCGTTGTTTCTTCTTCGTCAGCAAGTGCTCCAGTCTCTATTCGTGCCTCTGAGGCTGTTCCAACAGCTACTACATCTACATTCCAAGATGTACCTCTCTTTTCCAGCAGCCCTTCTTCCTTAAGACAACCCAGGTGTGGACATTGTGCTTTGTCTGCCGTAGCGGTGACAAACCAACCATCTACATCTGGAAATACTTTCACCATAAATCCACCCTTTCCAGAGTGGAATTTGTCTGTGCCACCTCCATCCTTACCTACAATACCCAAGCTTCCAACACCGGTCTATCAAGCTGTAGAAAGCTCGTGGACCCGAAAAAGACCTTTGGAGGTTACCACCCCAGCTGGTGGTAAAAGACCTGTCTCAATACCTTATCCACCGGTATTGCAAGGGATGAGATTTGATATGCATGATCTCGCCCAGGGACAATTTGACCAATTTATGGCTTATTTCAAAGCTTTATTGCACGTATCTGGTCAAACAGTAGATGGAGTTGGGATGAGAGAGGTTCTTGAGGCATTTCTTAGAAACCATGAAAGAAGATATAGTGAATCGGAGTAGCTTTTTCTTTTCGCCACACTCCTTCCGTCTTTCCGTCATGATATGACGGGTGGGGAGGAGTGTAATATTCTATAAATCCGGTGTCTTATTTTGTTTCAGTGTTGATTCTAGGATTCTATTAACTGTATATGAGAAAATATAAACTGCAACATTGAAGTAAATATTCTTGTTTCTATTGTCTCTATCAACTATCAAATAGCACGATTGTCTTTCTTCAGAAAAGTTTAGAAGTGGATATTAGGTTTCTTCTTTAACGGTAGGAAAAGGTTTATATCTCTTGGTTTCATTAGTTTAGCTAGTACTGGAAAATTTATTAGCCTTGATTTTATCATCTTTTTAGAATTGTATGTCTGTCTCTTCTACTTTTCACGACAAATCTCATTACCGAAACTAGGAAAGGACATAGGTGTTCTTCAACCTCTGAGAATCAGAGGTAACTTATTACTTATTTTCGTAAAAAAATTTTTTAATATATATAATTTCAATTGTATCTTCAGTAATTAAAATAAAAACATATAAAACATATACAAAAATGCAAAAGAATTGATGTACTATAGCACTATAATTACTCCACAGGAACTAGGTGTGGGAGTTATTTCGAGTGAAGTTAAGCGGTGAGAAAGACAAACGATTAAACAGTTCAAATTATTGTTAATCATAATTCACCTTCAACTGTTGAAAAAAGACAACTAAAACATTGAAATAATGAAGGTGATATGTGAATAAATTAGTTGGTGTATAAAATAAATAAGTGGTGCCTAATAGTACTACAATTTAAATAAAGTTATAAAGAACTTAGTTAAAACAATTAAATATTTTTTTTGTATACTGATTTATAAATAATTATATTGTGTCAAAATATTATAGGCTTAATCATTATTCAAATTCATTGGTGTTAGTTTCTTTTAAAGCAAAGGAACAATAATTAAAATATTTTTTTTGAGTGAATGAGGGTAATTTTGTTATTGATGGAGCATGCTCAATGAATGGTATTTTAGATAGGTAATTTTAAGGACAAGTAAAAATTTAAATAATGAAATAAACAATTGTCAGGAATACCTGATTTAAACAAAAACATAAATTAAACTAAAAATTCTTTTGTAAATTTCCTTAAAGGGTTTCTACCTTTTATGTATAATTAATTTGAATTAGAAAAAGCTGCATTATTTAATGTATTGAGTAAACAAAGTTCTTTTTAATTTTTTTTATTTTTTTATATTGGTGTGTCAAAAGTTATTTATTTTCTATTAAAATGGATTATAGATTATTCTTCCCTTATCCCCTGAGTTCATAATATTATAATTGTTAGAGTTGATGCTGTTTAGACTAAAGGTCATAATATAAAATCTGACTAAAGGTAAAATACTACTTTCATGTTATTGATTCACATTGTTTTTTT
>JABUQX010080853.1:7500-10000 GCA_015478945.1 Trachelipus rathkii
TACATTTGGGCTTTCCTTTTTTTTTTTGGGAAAATATTTCACCATGAAAATGAATTCGAAAAATTGTGTTAAAAATCGAAGAAATTTCCATTTTCGTGGGTGTATTATTAAAAGAAGGAAATAATTTAATGATATAAAATTTTGTGTGATGATACATACTAAAGTAGGGTTTAACTTAAATCTTATTTGAAGTTTGGTAATATTTTAAAATTTACAGAATTGTCCAAAAATCAATTTTTCGGAAAATCGGTAACTTTGAACCTTAATATCTCTGATGGGGTAAGTGCTAAAAATCTGAAATTTTCACACATACTACTACCATAGATGTTCCTTCACCTGCAATATTGACTTTGGTATTTGCTTGTTTTAAGAAATACAGCCATTCAAAAATGCCAAAAAATTATTTTTTAAGTTGTGTTATGATAGCATACGTAGGCCTACTCGTAATAAAAAGTACCTATATTGTTAAAGTGTGTAAATATTATTATTATTATTTTAGAAATTATTAAATTTATTGTCATAATTCTTTTTTTAATTTTATTTAGCATAAAACAATGAAAATAAATTTCAAATTTGGAAAAAATTCACGTTTGGAAAATGTCAATAAAATATAACTTGTTGTGTTTTTCTATTCAAATTAATACTATAACATTATTAAAATCTACTTAACATTTGAAATTATAATTAAAATTAGTTTAGAAGGATGAACACAGACATAATAATATTTAATGACCGTTTCTGCCCGACTGACCGTTTTTTCCCGAATTCAATTTTTTGAAAATGAAATTTTTAAAAAATTTTTAAAGTATTTATTTCGATATTTTTATTATTTTCATTATTCTATAACATTAAGGAAACTCCAAATGTGAGAAAAAACTATTAAGTAAAGATGTAACTTAAAATTTCGATTTTTCATGATTCTTTAAAAAAAAAGGAGATTTTTAACTGATTTTCCCCCATTTTAATTACCTATATATATATATATATATATATATATATATATATATATATATATATATATATATATATATATATATATAACTATATATTTCTTTACTATATATATATATATATATAACCAACATATATATATATATACTCTAACTAACTCTTCAACCTTATATATATATATGCTAACTCTTTATATATATATATATATTATATATATATATATATATATATATATATATATATATATATATATATATATATATATATATATATATATATAAATATATATATATATATATATACATTAACTAATATATATATATATATAACTATATATATATATATATAACTATATATATATATATATATATATATATATATATATATATATATATATATATATATATATATATATATATATATAACTATATATATATATATATATATAACATAGAAAATAGCACACACAAACAATTTTTTTTAAGATAAAGAGGCCCGTATATATATTTTTATTTACAATCAACATGGTAAGAGCGACACAAGCACACTTCAAAATCTTAGCTTGCATAACTGAATTAATGTCGAGCTTTACATTAAATATTATTACGTCTGTGTTTGTCAAACTAATTTTAATTATAATTTAAATGTTAAGAATGATTTTAATAATGTTATAGTATTAATTTGGATAGAAAGAAAACACAGTCTAAGTTATATTTTATTGACATTTTCAAAACGTGAATTTCCAAAATTAAGAATATTATAATTATTGTTTATACTAAATAAAAATAGAAAAAAAAAGAAGTATGACAATAAATTTTAATAATTCCTAATAATAATAATAATATTTACACTTTAACAATATAGGTACTTTATATTACGAGTAGGCCTACGTATGCTATCATAACACAACAAAAATTTTTTTTTTTTTTGGCATTTTGAATGGCTGTATTTCTTAAAACAAGCAAATACCAAAGTCAATATTGCAGGTTAAGGAACATCTATGGTAGTAGTATAATGTGTGAAAATTTCAGATTTTTAGCACTTACCCCATCAGAGATATTAAGGTTCAAAGTTACCGATTTTCCGAAAATTGATTTTTGGACACCCTGTAAATTTTTTTTTTTTAAAATATGTACCAAACTTCAAATAAGATTTAGGTTAAAACTTTGGTATGTATCATCACACAAAATTTTATATCGTTAAATTGTTTCCTTCTTTTAATAATACACACACGAAAATGGAAATTTCTTAGATTTTTAACACACAAATTTTCGGATTCATTTTCATGGTGAAATATTGTTTTCCAAAAAAAAACAGGAAAGGCCAAATGTACCTTAAAGTATCCCTAACAAAATCACTCTCTGTGGCCCAAGACGAATTACCAATATGGAGATATGACTTAAAATGTTAACTCTATTAATAAATTTTGCTCCACCTGGTCAAACATTTTGGCTCACCCTATTTACAACCAGAGTAAATCTGCAAAAAAACGAATGGTGGTTTTGAACTTGCCAGGGATAACATTAACGTCATGCAAAATATAAAAGTT
>JABUQX010080853.1:15000-41387 GCA_015478945.1 Trachelipus rathkii
GGCAGGCGTGGAATGCTTTTTCAGATGTAGCTCCAAAGAATTTTCTGGGGAACAGGAAAGCGAGAACCACTAACATTGTACAGGAACTGCTAGACAGTTTTTCATTCTCGCGGATATAGAATGAGTAAAAACTTGCACTACGCACATTTTCTCACCTAAGAAATTCCGGATAACCTAGGGCGATGTTAGTGATGAGGAAGTTGAACAGCGCTTCCATCAAAGATCTTAAAGTTCATGGAAGGGCGTTCCAGGGCAATTGGGATATCAATATGATGGCCAACTATTGTTGGAGCTTGATGAAGGATATTCCAGACGCTATGCACAGTAGATCGTACGAAGAGAAAGTTACTACCATCGTAGGCATGTTTACATTAACTAAACCCATTCCTTCTATTACATTCATTGTTGTCCTATATTACTCTTTATTCATTGTTCTTTTATATTTTTAACATATATCTATCAAAGACATGTATCATATCATTCCGATTTGTTTCTCTCCTTCATATATCAATATATATATATATATATATATATATATATATATATATATATATATATATATATATATATATATATATATATATATATATATATATATATATATATATATATATATATATATATATATCTTTCTTTCTTTATCTATACTATATATATATATATATATATATATATATATATATACCGTATATATATATATATATATATATATATATATATATATATATATATATATATATATATATATATATATATATATATATATATATATATATATATATATATATATATATATATATATATATATATATATATATATCCCCAATAATTTAAGATAAACAATCTTGAAAAATTTAAAATCATAAAAGTTACAAATCTGTGTTACACACGATATCTCACAAATGCGATGTGATACCCAAAAACCGATTACATTTTTGGAATCACCACACCAATAATCAATTGCAAGAAACCCCGTCCAAGAAATTTCATGTTTACCAGTGTTATATACAAGGTAATAAAACAAAAAGTAAATAACTTCTTACCTATAGCAAACCATTCACATATTAAAAATAATTAATTAAATGAAAATTGAAAAGTTTTATAGTTAAAGATATTAAACTAAGCTTCATTTGAATAAGCTCTAAGGTTAAAATGACAGAACATTAGCAGTTCTCCATTTTCAGGGGATAACCTATCTCTTGTGGCTTCATAAATATTTCCTCCTGTTCTAAATATTCTTTCACTTTCGACTGATGATGGTGGAGCTGAAAGGTATTTTGTTGCTAGTTTTCAAATTCACAAAACTATTTCCAGTGTTTTCCACCAATTGAAAGGAATATCATTGTCATCACTGGTAAAAGTAGGCAAACTTATATATTTGTTTATTTCTTGATGTAATTCCCGTATGTAGCCTTTTTACTTTTATGTACCAATAATCACATCGTCAGAAGAATGGGACTTTTTTCTTTTTTCCCTCTCACTTTCTTTTCTGTATGACGGTTTGATTACCGCAATTTCTTTAAACAATCCATTAAGAAGTGAAAATGGTACCTTCAGCTTCCTTCCCCACTACGTGAATCTTCGTCAGCAGAAGAGTCAGGGGCTATAAATTTTCATGAATTTCTTTCCATGCCTCACGACCATATATTTTACTGATTCATCTGATTCATGTTGAAAAATTAGCTTGAATGGCAGATCTGTAGCTACACGCAAAGATTTATCACATAGAAACTTAGAAAGTTTTTCTACTGATTTCTATTAGCTCTTCAACGAGTGTAATTATTCCACTGAAACTTTTGCTTTTAATTGCCTTATTTAAAATAGATTTAGTGCTAAAATGGAAGGGATCACTTGGGCGCCTGTACTTCACGTTTAATGCTTGTTTTAGCGATGTTGTCAAATGGCGGCTGAAGTAAATGGAATAATTTTGCCACTTAAAAATCAGTCAGCATTTTCTGATTGCATTCAGCAGCGTATATATGAATGGGGAACTTTTTGTTCAAACAATCTTTTAAGCATATCATAAGTTCTGTTCCAACGTGTAGAAACGTCTTGAATTAATTTATGCTGTTTGACATTTAGCTGCATCTGTAAAGTTTTAAGCTTAGCAGCTGCCGTTGCTGAATGGTGAAAATGAGAGGATATGCTTCTGCGAGTAAATAAAATATCTTTAACAGACTTCTGACATAATATTGAATCGTGAAGTTGCAACATGTGAATAAAACATGAAATTGATAGCATGCCACTCTCCCTTATACCAGCTACCATGTTTGGTCCATTATCACGTATCACTAAATGAATTCTATTTTTAGAATATTGAAAATGTCAAAGGCCCTTATAGGATCTGACAAATGATAAAGATTTTCGCCATATTGGCTACAAAATTTGGCTATATTTTTATTTTTTGGAAAATATGTTTCTACAATTTCAATTTTAAATTGAAATAACTTTCCCTTATGTTGTTGACGTAATTTACTGTTTATAAAGCTCAATATTCGGCCCAGAATGGATTCGGCAGCGAATACCAGATATTCCGGTATTTTGGCTGAGAATAGGGCGAATACAGAATACCCACGGGTTTTACGGCACAACCGAACCCCTATATATATATATATATATATATATATATATATATATATATATATATATATATATATACATATATATCTCTTTATGGTCCTGCTGCTATATATATATATATATATATATATATATATATATATACTCTTTATATATATATATATTTGCACATATATATATATATATATATATATATATATATATATATATATATATATATATATAAGGACGTATTTATACAAGGTGTATACCAAGTTGAAATTTTCAAATTCCCTGTGTTTTCCCTGTTTTTTCCCTGTTCTTCCAAAATTTTCCTGGACTAAAATAAATGATAAAAAACATCATTTTATCTTTGTTATCAATAAAAAAGGAAAAGGTGAAGAGAAATGAAAGCCACTCCAGGCCACCCTCTCTAACTATCCAGGTAAAACATAAAATTTTTTCTAGGCCAACTTTCACAGAATTTAAATGACATCATACAATTTGACATTTTACAAGTGAAATTTATATTTGCACTGAAATTTTTTTAAACAACTTCCAAAATTATTTATATAGCCAAAGTTATGAACACAATCAATTAATTTTCTAAATATCTGCCAAATATGTTTACCAGGTTCCTGCTTTTGCTTTCATTTTTTCCTTTTTCTTTTACTTTATTCAAAATAAAAATTACAAAAACAAAGGTACACAAAAATATAAAAACATTTGTATATTTTCTTTTCTCTAAAATGAAATAAAAATATATTTCCTTTTCTCTAAAACAAATAAGAAAATTATTTAATTCTAAACTAAACCTACTAAATAAGTACATTAATCTTAAAAAAAAAAGGTTTATGACTGTTTAAGAAAAGCTATTTTCTCTTCTAAAATATGAAGTTGTTTTTCGGTCTCTTTGACAATATCTCTTAACTTCTTCAGCCTCTTTAATCTCAGCTGCTAATTTTCTTCTTTTTGCACCTTCCAGAGTTTCTGCTTCTTTGGCACATAGTTTTCTTTTTAAGTATGCCTTATACTCTGAAGAAGCATTGCGGCAGTATAACATCATCTCATTTGTAATACAATAATCAACTCCTCCAGTATTTTTCATTTCTTCAGCAATAACTCTTTTAGCAACAAGTGAATCTTCACGCAAATTTTCTTGTAGACCATGTTTGTTTGTCGAGAAACCTCTCTCTACAGAAGCATTCCCATGAAATAAAGAAAGAATCAGTGTTACAAAGTTTTTTGTTTCTTTTTGAACGTTTACATTTTTAAAAATTTCAATGAAAAGTTGATCGAGTCTATCTTCCTTCTCATCAAAATTTTTCAGAAGTTCAAGGACATAGGAATTAGATATCAAAAGTTCATAATCCTCTTTGATTATATCAGCCGTCGAACCATCAATTCGCTTGATATCAATGAATTTTTCAACATATTAATTCTTTCAAGTTATTAGAAAGCATTACTGACCAGGTGACAAACAACTTAATGCCTTTGTGATGGAATATTTAAGAGGACTTCTTTCTTTCTACTAACTTCTGGATAAGTTCTTGCAAGAATAACGCCTATTGTAATCTTCTCTAAATTTTAAAATTTCTGGAGTTTACAGCCTTTGAGGTACATTAATAATTCCCTCTTTTGCTGTATGATACAGATTCATATTTTCTGCATTTATCAGAAATTTTTTTATCTTTAAAGTTAATTTTCATTAAAACTTTGACGTCTGAACAATAAATGTCCGGTTTTAGAATTCGATATATATTTAGAAGTCGATATATAAATTTTTTACTTAATTTTACTCCATATTGGAACTTATCAACAATTTAAATTCTAAGTACTAGGAAGAGGAGAATCATGAATGATATTCTTATGCTCTTTACTTTCCTCCTCCTTCAAAGACAAAACACCTTTCTAACATTACATCCTTGAGCCAACTACAGGCTTCCTTAAGATCTCCTTTTAAGAGAATTTGAAGTCAATATGTGCTTTACTATACTTTAAGAGTTAAAAGCAGCAAAAAATGATTCTGACCGATACTCAGGTGGATTTCAACAATTTTACATTATTTTCTTGTTTTTGCTCTTTTAAAATTTGTGAATATTTGCTAGGTATACACTATATTGTAGAAGTTTTATTTTTATTTACAGTTAACGTTTAAAGAAATTTGCTTATATATATATATATATATATATATATATATATATATATATATATATATATATATATATATATATATATATATATATATATATATATATATATATATCTACTGCTATATATATATATATATATATTAGGGATATACCGATCCCCAAAAAGGCCGATACCGATACTCTATTTTTAGGTGCCGATACCGATACCGATACCGATACTTTAATTAATATAATAAATACACAGTAATAAGATAGAACATTTGTGCACTGCTAGGCAACTCAAGATTGCATTCCCTGTACAAACAATACTTAGTCATTTATATTTCATATTTGGTTGTGCCCAAGTATATTTATTTTATAAATTAAAATAGTACCTTTAAGGAATAATAATTGCAAATATAATATTAATAACTTTTTTATGTTTGTGTTTATTTAAAAAAATATTCCATTTCCATTTTCAAGTAAGTATTAACAAAGTTTAGCTACTAGCTTTTTATGTTTTAACATGATTACAATTTACAAGAAGATTCTTTAACTAGCTACAATATAAAGAATAAAAATAATGAAAGAAGAGACCTCAATTAATCAGCCGAAAAATTAAAATACTCCTTTAAGATAGATATCATTCAATACTCAAATTCAAAAATTCACAAATTGTGATGCAAAAACATTAAGCTTTTATGTTAATCTGGCGAGAGACTGTTCCTTTTTGGGGTGTTTACATTCCTACCTAACCTACACTATAAATACGCTCTCTCTCGACTGATGAAGGAGGTGCTGATAATTATTTGCCTGCAAGCACTGATAATAATGAAAACCTTGGCCCATTTTCATGCCACCGCATGAAAGGATTCTCTTCTGTAGGCAGCATCTCATGTTTTCGTAGAGCCTCATCTCCTCTTTCACAGACTGCAAATTTGAATTATCTTTGCTCCTTGATGACTGTCTCTTCAGTTTTTACGATGGGGTTCCCTGGTGTGATTCCTTTGAAGGTGAATGAGATGTCAATGCAATTTCGGCCATGAACTTATCAAAGTCTAACATATCCAAATCCTCATCTTCAGTAGGTTTATTTGCTGAAAAGCCACCATCGTCACTATCAGTGCTGTTGCCAGGGGTTGCAGATAAGGCGGCTTCCACTTCTCTGTCTCTTTTTTTTTTTTTTTTTTTTTTTTTTTTGTCAAGCGAGCAAGCTCCTCGGCGGTTATGCTATTTTAATGCATTCTAGAAGTGGTTCACCGTCGGAGGTGCCATTCTTGTGGGGTTTCAGCTAGCTTAAGGAATTCCTTATTAGAACCTTTTATTTATTTATTTTTTTACAGTTGTCACCGCCGCTCACGGGCAGAACCCTATTCAAGTATTGTTTTTTTTTTTTTTAATATTCATCTAGCATAAAATTACGCCCAAATGAGGCACAGGCGCAGGCTTTAAAGTGAGGAAATTAAATTGAGTAGGAAACACAAAGATGGAAGAGAATTCCACAGAACAGAGGTGGCAGGAAGAAGAAGCACCGCAGCTAACCAGTCTGGAGTTCCTAACATCAACACAAAACTCATGTGCCGACACAGCACCCCTTGTACTACGAGGGGCGTCGTAAAGGGTGGTACGAGTGGATAGTTCCTTGAGCACTTGCACTCTACGAGTACTTATAGAGAAAGAGGATAAAGCACCAACATCTTGCCGCGTAAATATAAAGGGTCAAGTGAACTAGAAAGTACAGGACAGTTTATAAGTCACTTTTGGCCTTTGACTCGACCCTATCAAAAGCCGGGTGAAACGAAACCAGAGCCCCACAGATATGAGAGCAGGACTCCATAAAGGCGGATGGAGACCCTTGCCTATAGCTGGAGTAACTGAAAAGAGGAAAAAAGTCTCGCACTCTAAGCAGAACTCCCAGTTTCTTTGAGGCCGCCTAAGCAACCGTTGTGATTTGAGTTTTTCAAAACATTTTTTTGTTTATGTTAAGGCCAAGGATGTTTGCAGTGTCAACAGGAGAGACGAGAGAGCAAACCGAGAAGAGATAGAAAAAGTTAAGAAGTGTCTTAGAGATTTGGCATAAGTTGGGTTTTTAAAAATTCATTTCTAAGCTTGAGGCAGGCCCAACCCTGAAATTCTCTATCAGATCAGCGAGAATAGAATCGGAAGAATTAAGACGAGATGCAATTCTAGAAGTAAAAGAGGGAGCAATATTGAAATGAGTTGAAGAATGAAGGGTCAAGTCGTCGACATATGAGTGGATAGAGTTAGATGTGCAGGTGAAAGAGAAAATCATTGATGAAAAGCAGAATAAAGTAGGAGGAGATAAAACAGAACCCTGAGAACACCACTATTGACAGAAAGAGAAGAAGAAGTCTCGCCCCATCAACAGCAGCCAACATTGAGCGTTTGAAAGAAAGCTAGACATAAGTAAGCAAGAGAAGAAGGAAACCCAAGGAGGGGAGCTTGGAGAACAGTGGCAGCGTGCCATACCCGGTCAAATGCTTTTGGATATGTCAAGCGCCACCACACAAGAATCTTCCGTGGATTCCTAAGGGCGGAAAAATATAAATCTGTTAAATAAAGTATATCGCCAGTAGATCTAGAGCACCGAAAGCCGTACTGGTAATCAGAAAGAAGGAAAGAATTCCAGATGATCTAAGAAGTGAGAATTGAGACGGGTTTCAAAGATCTTAGAAGAATACAGAGGAGAGTGAGAGCTATGGAGCGATAGTTAGAAGGATCAGAGCAGCATCATTTTTGAATAGGTTGGACATATGCGCTTTCGCGCTTCCAACACTGAGGGGAAAGTGCTAGTATTGAGGCATAGAATATAGTTGAACGAGGTGGGGTCAGCAGGAAGCACACTTCAGCTTAAAACTTCGAGGAGAGGAATGCCATCGGGCCCACCCGCCTTCCCTAACGTTCCCACCAGATTTCAGGAGCTCATGCACCCGATCAAGTAAGGAAATGACATGTAAAGGCATGGGACACCACAGGAGGAAGGAGGGAGGAAGAGGGAATACCAGAATCGTCCAGTGTTGAATTAGAGGGAAAATAGGAGGCGAAAGAGATGATTGGCCTTTTCAGTTGGAGTATTAACAGAATCATCAGAGCGAATAAGAGGAGAACGGATGATTTACAGAAGTTGTTAGAGAATTTTTTTTTTGGCAAGAGGCCAGAGAGTTTGTCAATGGGAGGAGACCAAGGAGGTCAGGCGCATTTTTCGCTTATTGAAGATCCGCTTTGCTCGTCGAAGAGTATCCCTGCAGCGATTTCTAGCTGACTGAAAATTGGCAAGGTGATGGGAGAACGAGAATTTTCCCACACCCGAGTTAAGCATTGTCTCTAGCCTGAATGTCCAGGGAACAAGCACGATCGAACCATGGATTTTGAGGAGAAAAAGATTTAGTCCAAGAAGGAATGAACCTGCTCATCTCATTAACAATTACAGTTCCCACTTTATCGGCAGAATCTGAAGCGTCTTAAGAGTCAAAGCAGTCACTTCAATTATAGTTAGCGCAGAAGCAACGCTGTAGTAGTGCACAGAAAACGGCCTCAAATATCTACAATAACATTGCCTAATTTAAACTAATTAATTACTGTCAAACTGATTGTGTATAGTGGTAAAATAAACTTAAACTGATCAAAGCGTTGTGTTAAACTGAAACTAATCCCTTAAATTGTTCAAACGTTCTCAAAATATTAAAATAAAACGAAAGTGTGTCTATTAAATCTTTATCCTTAATAAATAGTAGAGTAGAGTCTGTAGTTAGTATTTCCAGATGCGTTTTTATCCCAAGGTTGAACCTCGAGAACTTCAACCAGCACTAAATAACTTCAAAAGTGGTTCCAATTTTAATATCAAAACCAAAACTAAGCAACTTAAAATAAATTTGTTCAAGTCACTGTAATCAATCCGTTAAAGTTCCAATTGTATTCACAAAAGTCGACCAAACCGGGTTAAGGCTTAATTACATAAGCGAAATAATTCAATTGAAATGTGTATTATTACGTCCAGTTCATTAATAAATAATAGCTTTAAAACTTACACCAAAATTTCAATTATGGTTCTGGCCTGAATCAGATTAACTGTACTAAACTCTGGCTTATAAACCTCTAATATAATTTCGTATCTTGAAAACAATATCCCTGTCGATAAATATATAATATTAAAACCCTAATCTCAAATATTAACTTTAATGTGAAGGGATAGTATGATCTCTCATTTTAATCGCATTAAATTCATGAAATATAAATGCTAAATAATCAAGTATTCATCCTTTCATTTCGTGCTTCGCAATCAGAGTCAAGGGGTGGAGTTTTTATTGTATTCTCAATGAAGTTAGCTTCTCCAATATACTCTGAGTAATGGTGATCATACAAGTTTAAAACTCGAGATATAACGCTGGCATAGATTCTACTTTTTCAAATATCTAGATTTTTAGCTATATTTTTGATTTTAGTAAATAAAGTACTAGTATTGCGATTTCGTCAGATAATATTTCAACTTTTCGATGCAACTCATTTATTCTCAGTATAAAGTCAACTTGCTGTAATTAAAATTCTAAGTCACTATAAATCATCAGATCGTATATTCACCGAATTGTATCAAAATTGTTCCAAATTATTGAAATCGGAAATCAAAATGGTCGAATTCAGAATCGACGATCCAAAATGATCGAAATTGGAATTCAAAATGATCGAATTCAGAATCGAAAATTCAAAATGATCGAAATCAGAAATCTTAAATGGTCGAATTTTCAACCAAACATTGAAAAATATAAAATCGAAAACACAAGACAACTGGAAATATCAAAGTCTCAATTGGGTCTAGGTTAATTAAATACAAGTCCAAATTGCATTATCAAATTATTAAGTTAATATCCACTGACAAATTATAACTTACTTTACGACAATTATATACTACCTATTACAGTCAGTTATAACGGTCTTCAAATTTATCGTAATATATTACTATCATCAACTGTCCCAGTCAATGGTCAATTATTTTCAAGATGGCGTCGTTCAGTTAATTCAAGATGGCGTCGGCCGGTGAATTTAAAATGGCGTCGACCGGCAGATTTCAAAAATGTCAACAAGCCACTTAATATCTTCTATCTTAATATGAAGTCTTTAAACTATCAACGATTTGTATAAAATAATATATCAATACTCAAGGATCAATTCAGTAAAATAAATGATGTTTTCTTTTCTTTAATTTTTTCCACAAAACACCATAAATAAAATAACTGTCTTAAATATACAAGATCCTTTATGCTTCAAGTTGTTTTTCTTTTATTATTTATATACTTCCGAGAATTTCCTGTGTACAAATTTTCAACCATTGTTCATTAATAGAAGTTGTAAACTATCTTATCAAAAATAATTGAAAAGTAAACAGAAATATTAATTGTTTAATTAATAGTTAATGTAATGAAAATTAAGAGATGTATAAGGTTACAACTTAATATATTTTATTATATAAATTATTCTGAACTGACAAATCCACAATTACTTCAGGTTAACTTACGATGAATAAATAACCTAGCTCGTTCACAATTACAAGTTGATATACGAGAAAATTGCCAATGCGAAATTTGAATGAAAATGGTTACTTTTAAAGGTTCTTAAAAAAGAAAGGCCACTGCGAAATGCTTCCAAATAATAAAACTGGCCACAGCTTAAGTTCCTCATAATTAAAGAAATGGCCAAGCTAAATTATTATAATTTAGAAAACGGCACTTGTACATCTAAATAATAATAAATTTTCAATATTACCTTTTCCTTTTCAATTTTTTCGGTTACCAAAAATATATGGTTATCAAAATGTTATCAAAATACCTAGCAGTACATTCAGAGTAAGTAACACTTTATTCCACATAGACATTTATAAACATACAAAATTTCACATTTGATCCTAAATGAAGCACTAATATCACAGAACAACAGGGCGAATAAAGGCCTGTGTATGAAGTTACTCCAGCTCAATAGTATCAAGTTAAGGTTACTGTGATTTCCGCTCTGTGTCGATCTTAGTTTCGTGTGTTTAGGAGCAGGTACAGCGAGAAGGTGATTTGTGACTATTATAATACGACAATTTCACTTAGTGGTGTTATTATTCTTCTATGCTCAAGGTCAAAATTATGCTTTTATAGTCATGATCATATGTTTGAATTTAGTTATAAGTACCTCCTTAAAAGGTTTATATTTTACATTTAATTGAATTAATAAGTATTCTGCTGTCTTTTTTCATATACTACATATATATGATATATATCTCATTATTATTATTTCTTCATAACTCTTAATTTAATTTTCTTCAATTATTTTTTGTTATCTTCCTATTATTTTTTTATCTATTTCAGCGATAACCTATATTATAATATTCTTAATGCTATATTACCATATTTTCCTTGATTATGTACATCATCTTAAACTATTCTGTATCTCACTCTAATCAGAATTGGTTGACGATTATTCTTTGCTAATACTCGATAATAGCTTATTAACTAAATTGCTATTAATTCCTATGTTTACAATATAATGATACTAAACAGACAAGTGTTTAACACAATACTAACAACATATATATCTCCGTCAACAGTCATAAAAGTACAACCAATACATACCCAGAAACTCACCACACAACATGACTCAGTTTCTTTAGATAGTTACCTAATTAGTAATTAATATCTATAACAGTATTGTAAAAACTTAGCTCTTTATCATTATATATATCTATTACTCTCATTTCAACTAATTTATTCTCTTTTCTTATTTCAATACATACCTCATTTCTGAAACTAAAAACAAGAGGGCTGAATCTGATGATAAATATTGTATGGATTTTTGAACTAATCTGGAGGGTAAAA
The DNA here is from genome assembly GCA_015478945.1 of Trachelipus rathkii. Classification (NCBI taxonomy): domain Eukaryota; kingdom Metazoa; phylum Arthropoda; class Malacostraca; order Isopoda; family Trachelipodidae; genus Trachelipus; species Trachelipus rathkii. Next base: position 26,564 of record JABUQX010080853.1, read on the forward strand.
TCGCCAAGGATCCAAACTAATGATGTCTTTAAGCTGGTTAGCGTGAGGTTACAATCCCGTTAGAGGAGAAGACTGTGCTGTTCAATAAGTCCGTTCATTTTCGTCTGCGTAAATGTAGTGCTCTTTTTGTGTACTCACTGTATTTTCATGTAAAAGTACTCAATTTCTGATACTTTAAAAACATTACTGTCACATGACTATTTGTCGTTTCATAAAAAATCCTAAGAAAGCTTTGTATCGTTCGGGAAATTCGCCAAGGAAACGCAACCACAATGATGTCTTTAGGTATGTAGATACAAAACAGTTTTGAAAACTGCTGTTCATTGAACTGCTCATTTTTGGTTCACTAAAGTTATTTGTTTCCTCTTGTCATTGGGTCTTACCTAAATTCGTTGCAATTTTACATGCCTCGATTTTGTCGGATGCGCACTGACTAGGGAAAGACAAGAGGGTCTGTATATCTGATGATACAGTTCCTGTAGAAGAAGGAAGTTTGTACTAAATCGCCAAGGAACAAACCAATGATTCTTTAGGTACTTTTTTTTAAAAAGTTTTACAACAAAATAATAAACAAACTGCTGTTCATACTCTCAAATCACTAATTATTTCTTTTTATCTATTTTCAGTACATACTTCATTTCCTGAATACTACAAAAACAAAGGGCAAGATATCTGAATGTATAAGACCTGTAGACGAAGGAAGTTTGTACTAAATCGCCCGAGGAACCAACCAATGAGTCTTTAGGGTACTTAGTTACACACAGTTCGACAGACTGTGTTCATAATCTCATTTCACTTAATTATTTTCTTTTACTTATTTTCAAAACATACCCTCAAATCTGATACTAAAAACAAGAGGGCTGATATCTGATGATAAAGTTCCTGTAGAAGATGGATGTTTGTTATTAAATATCCAAGGAACCAACCATGATGTCTTATGTTATTAGTTCAACAGTTGAAAGACTGCTGTTCATAATCTCATTTCACTAATCATTCTCTTTTACTTTTAACCTATTTCAAATACATACCTTTTTCTAAACTAAAAACAGAGGGAGGGGCTGATATCTGATCGATAAACTTCCTGTTAGAAGAAGGAAGTGTGTAGTCAATGCCAAGCCCGAACCAACCAAATGGATTCCTTTTAGGTACTGTTAGCGTACACACAGTTTGAAGGACTCTTGTTGCTGTTTCATAATCCTTCATTTCAACTAATTATTCTCTTTTTATTTCTATTTTCAATCAAATACCACTTCTCCAAAGTCTCAAAAATAGGGCAACAATATCTGATGATAAATTTCTGTAGAAGAAGGAAGTTTGTACAAATCTCCAAGGACCAAAACCAATGATGTTTTTTAGGTACTTAGTTAAACAGTTGAAAGAACTGCTTGTTCCATACGATACCCTCATTTCACTATTTCTCTTTTATCTATTTTCAGTACATACCACATTTTTCTGATACTAAAACAAGAGGGCAGATATCGGATGATATGTAGAAGAGGAAGTTTGTACTAAATCGCCAAGGAACCAAACCAATGAATGGTCTTTAGGTACTTAGTTTACAAAATACAACAGTTGAAAAGATGCTGGTGTTGCTATGTAAGTCTGCCATTTCACTAATTTTTTCTTTTACTTAATTTGCAATCATACCTCATTCTGATAGCTTAAAAACACTGAGGGCCTGAATATCTGACTGATATAAAGTTCTTGTGTAGAAGAAGGATGTTTGGTACTAAATCTCCAAGGAAAGAAACCAATAATCAAACCAATAATGTTTTTAGGTACTTAGTTACAACGTTGAATAGACTGCTGTCATATCCTCATTTCACTAAATTTTTTCTTTTACCTTTTCAATACCATACACGCATTTCTTGATACTAAAAACCAGAGGGCTGATATCTGATGATAAAGTTCTGTAGAAGAAAGGATGTTGTAACTAATTCTCCAAGGAACCGAAACCAATCGATGTCTTTAGGTCTATTAGTTACAAAACGTTGAAGACTTGCTCGTTCATAATCTCATATTCAAAAACTAATTATTCTTTTTTTAAAACCTATTTCAATAAACACCCCTCATTTCTGATACTAAAACAAGAGGGCTGAAATCTGATGATAAAGTTTCCTTGTAGAAGATGGGATGTTTGTACTAAATCGTCAAGGAACCAAACCAATGATGTCTTTTAGGTACTTGTGTGGGTTGTGTTTGTTGTTTTTGTTGGGGTGTGGTGTAGCGAGGTTAACAGTTGAAATCGCTGTTCATAATTTCTCATTTCACTATTATGGTCTCTTTTAACCTATTGTAGTTTATATTTCAGGGTTCGTTTTTACCTATTTTCAATACATAGGTAAATGGTGGGGTTTTGTGTTACATAATTGGTTCCATGGTGCAGGTATGCAGCTTTGTGTGGTTTTGTCGTCATTTCTGATACTAAATTAAGAGGGCTAATAACTAAAAACAAGAGGGTGATATCTGATGATAAAGTTCCTGTAGAAGAAGGAAATGTGGTACTTAAGTTTTCGCCAAGGGAATCCGCAAAACCAATCTGATCGTCCTTTCAGGTATGTGGTGTTGGTGGATCTTCGGGTGTTGTTTGTTACGGACAGTTGAAAGACTGCTTGTTCATACTCTCAATTTCACAAACTGATTATTCTCTTTATCTTTCAATACATAAATACCTCATTTCTGATACTACAAAACCCATAGAGGGCACAATATCATGATGATAAGTTCCTGTAGCAAGAAGAAGTTTGTACTAAATGCCAAGTAACCAACCATTCGATGTTCTTTAAGGTACTAGTTCATACATACAGTTGAAAGACTGCTGTTCATCAAGTTATGCCTTACTCTATCTTCTCTCCATTTTAACCTAGTATTTCTAGTCAGAGATATATTGTAAACTCTATATAAAATTGCTTAGACAATTTATCTTATAAAATTTCCACTATCTATTATCATTATATCTATATATATATATTATATTTATTATATTATTAAATTTATTAATTTACTCTATATTTTATTATATCATATTTTAGTATATTAACATATCACTTCAACTATTTATAAATTTTCTAATATATAATATTCCCTTTTTTATTGTTTTAATGTTCACAAATCTAACTCTCTGACCTTCATATTTACAACTACTAACTTTTACAAACATGAACAAGGATGGCTTACCTGGTATGTAGGATTTACCAGTTTTAGGTTAGGCCTCCAATAACGCAAGGGCCTAATCGGCCCCGATCAATAGTGCAGAAAAAACCGCATAGGGCAGGATGGAGATGTTTGGGGAGAAAGTATTAAATTTAAGAGCAGATATAAGGTTGTGGTCATTTACCAATAGAAGGGGGGGTATTTATAGAGAGAAGTACTGGTGAAACATAGGTCAAGTGTGTTCAAGATCGGTTGGGACGATATTAGTGAATGTGTGTAGGTTTTATCAGGAAAGAAAATCAAGTTCAGATATGAGTGGGTTGATCACCTCCCAACTAAATCAGTACGAGATGAACCCAACATTTCAGTTTTGTGTACATTGTGTCCCCTAAATAGAGGACCTAGTATTTGGATGAGAAGAATACCGTCTCGTGAGAAGTAGTAAGGTATCAAAATAAAGGCATGAAAATCTGTTCTGTTAAGGGAACAGTAGCAGAAGCCATAAGAATCTTGTTAGTAGAAGGAAGAAAGGATTTTAAGCCAGACATCGAGTTTAGGAGATTCCGAGATTCGAGAATTCTCGAGCCGCTGTTATAGGAATGTTTATATCATTTTACTATTCTTGATGAGCACATACTCCCACTCCTATAACAAAGGAAATTAATAAAAATAAAGTTATAGATTGTGGATATATTAGACAGCCGAGTTGAAGGAAATATATATTCCTTAGTCATGCTGGATGTAAGACAAAGAAGCAATAAAGCTTGGGTTTTTAGAGTCAGTGAGGTTAGTAATTGCTATGGATGCGAGTTAGGAAGATGAAAAGGCAATGATGATGGTAAGTGTTCAAGACGTCCACGCTGTGCAAATCTGCTATATACCGCACAAACACTGCACACAGAGAGAAACAGACACAGAGGCAGAAAGAAATAGAAAAAAAAGAAGGGAGAAATGAGGAACTTTATTCGTCCAAACCAAGCATAAAATCGTAAAAATTGTTTATTAACGATATTAGACCTGATTGTATAGCAAATATCTAATCTCTGATATAATTCAGAAAGGTTTAAAACCTTCGCATAACGATTGCGTACAAAAAAAAGAAATCTATTGATCACTAAAAGTAGATCAATCTCTGTATAATTATAATAAAGTTACAACAACAGTTGAAAAAGACTGCTGTTACATATAGGCTGTCCCACACTAGGTAAATTACTTTTATCCCGCTAGAAAGACCACGTGGAGAAACATATAAAATCTAATTAAAAAGTCGAGCATTGCAATAATAGTATAATAAAAAAACATATATCTCAATTTTACTAGCTATATCCTTTTAGATATATTAGTGAATCCTACAAGTTTCGAAAAGATTTGATCGAAAATTAGAACTATCGGCTATGTATTCGGAATTTACTCATAACGATACATCCTAAAAACTGCGCCGATCTAATCATACTTGACTCACTAGATAACCAAGGAGGGGATCTATCCGGTACAAGATTATCTGATGATAAAGTTCCTGTAGAAGAAGGAATGTGCACTAACTAGTGATTCTAACTATTATATAGTCCAAGTCCCGCAAGAATAATATCAATAATATATATACACAAAATTACTATTATATTATATATATATTATATTATATTATATATCTATATATATATATTATATATCATTTTGGGCAATTAAATTTGAATTGAAATTGTGAATATCTTATAGATGTATCTTCATCCTATATTTTGAGGTATTTGCGTAAACTTTATTTAAATAAATATGAAGATAGGCGATACAGTGTTTAAATACGATCCAAGACTACTAAAGATATTTTTTTGTTAAATAGAATTGTGAGGAAGACAATCTTCCTAAATAACTCATCTTTTTTAGCAATTTTTTTTTCTCAGAAGTAAACATTAGGTAATTTTCGACAGGTTCCAGCCGGAAGATTCTTTGGCAATTGCTCCTGACATGGACCCGGAAAAAAAATGTAAATTCTCGGCGACAGAATTCCGGTACATCCTCTAATACTATATTATTATACTATATATCTATCTAATAAATTACCTAATATATATATATATATTTATACTATTCTCTATATATATATATATTATATATATATAATATTATATATACTCTCTATATATCTTATATATATTATAAATATATAGGCTCTGATGATACTCACGGTATCCAACTAATTAGTGATTTGATCACGATTATGGAATTTTCCCCGATCGACGAAGGATGATATTATATCAAATTTATGCTGATCGCACAATCGACGATTAATTAGAAAAGTTTTATTTATAGAATTTTTTTTTCTCTCTCTTCTCTCTTTTATATATACTTTTATTATATATTATATTATAAATCTATTTTCTCTAATAGTTAACATATATATATACTATATTATATTTATTATACTATATTATTTATTATTATATATTACTTAGTATATATATATATATATATACGGTCTTATCTATATATTATTATATTATATATATATATATTAATATATTATATATATATATCAGTACTATATATATATATAATAATATTATCTGATTAAAATAGTATCTACTTAAATAATATACTTTATAAACTATATATATATAAAAGGTATATATATCTAAGGTATATATATAATAGTATAGTCATATAATATAATATCTATGAGTGTCTATATTATGAATCGTAAAATATATATAATAGTTTTTATATTTACTTACTGTACTGATTATTATACATTATTATATATTATATGAAGAAGTGAATAGATATTATTATATGTTAACTTCTATAAAAATATATATTCCTAGCCTATCTATATATATATAATCGTACTATTATCTATATAGTCATATATTTTTATTATTTTGTCATCATATATACGAATATATATATAATCCTAATATAATATAATAAATATATCATTACTATAAATATATTCTATTATATATATATTATATATTATATATATCTATATAATATATATATATATATTTTATATATATTATATATATATATATATATAATGATTGTCTTTATATTACTATACTTTTTATGAGTATACCTTAGTGAGCTATATATATATATATATCTATATAATAATATAAATAAATACAGTTATATATATTTGATAATTATATATATATATATAACGTATATATAATATATATAATTCTATTATATATAAGAACTTGCTGTTCTTAATTTATCTATCTAAATTATACTATTCATTTCAAACTTAAATATATATTATTATTTATATTTCCTATTTTACTATATATTATCAACTTATATCCTTTTCAAGGTGGGCACCTCGCTCATTTAAGGGTAGTCCCGTAGCCGAACCTCGCACCTCGAGAAAAAATAGTCCGCTAGCGCTCCTCCGCACTTATTCAGACTATCAAACTTCGCATCGCAAGTCCGCACGTCTCCCGCTAATAAATGTGCGAACTTTCACAGAAGATTTTAAATATTAAATAATAAATGTATAAAACACCTTATATAATCAATCTAATATTATTTTATGAGAAATGGTAATCACTATTTTAGAATCGACCAAAATGCAAATAAAAAAATTCTCATCAAGTGTCGTCATCAATGGACAGCGAGACCATATTACCTTTCAAAAAAGATTAGCTGCAAAATTAAAAGCAGTTTAGGCTGACCATCTTTGCCTTAATCATATCCCAAATCACTAAATGTTCGCTTCTACAAGAGGGCCGCAGAACTAGGGAAGAGGTGTATTCTATTTTAGGGAACCGAGTTGACAAATTCTGGCCTATGCATAGAAATGGAAAGATGTCCCTTGGTGAGAGGAGTGATGTGTTATTGCACACTATCAGCAGTCATTGCTATTCTTACACTAAATAATTCGCTCCTCTGAAATATTTTTGGAACACGCTCTCTCCACCCATAGAACTGGTTCTCTTTTTCGTCCGACTTTAGTTAGAATCATAAAGAGCCTAAGACTCACTGAAAAGTCGAGGGTTGCTAATGCTAATGTTTGATCGTACACCTCTGGTAGCTATATATATATATAATATATTATTATATATATATATTATAAATTATCTATATTGTATATATATACTATTATTATATATTTATAATACTACTACTTATACTTATATTATATATATTACCTATAACTTGAAAGTAAAACGTAAAGCGGGAGCTCAACTTTTGACAGACGCGGGGTCGTTATCTTTTGGCCTTTTTCCCACCCATGTTTCAAATTATTAGCTTATATCCTACTGGTGGGAAATAGTTTATTTTTCGTAAAATATGCTTAAATAAGAATACGTTGTTCTTATAACTTTAACAACTGTTGGTAGATATTTTTTTGTATATAGTATATATAAGAAATTAACAGAGTTACAACATTTTTTCCAAAAAACTTATGCCAAAATCTAATTTTTAACCTTTCCTAGGAGTTTTCAACTCTCACGCTCGTATCAACAACAATTTTCTTTTATAAATTGCAATTTTTGACTCTAACGAAGCGCTCAGGATAATAATCAAAGTTAAAATTTTTTAAAAATTTTTAAAATGTTAATTTTATTACATGTGGAATGGGGGGGTAACTTTGGCCCCCGTCATTTTATGGTTATGGGGCAACTTTAGCCAGTTGTGAGATCGCTCTAAATGCTCTTAAATTAAATTAATATATATGGGATACTTATTTATTTATATAATAATATGTTTATATTTATATATATTTTACCTTTAATTTTTTTTTTTCATTTTCTTTCATTTTTTATCATTCTTTTCTATTTCATTTTTTGCAGTTATATTTTTTTAATTTTTTTTGTATACTCTTTATTCATTTTTTTTTTTTTTTTCACAAAATTAAAATTATTGTAGAAATAAAAATTCTTTCCAAAATTTAAAGCTGTAAATTTTAAAATGGTATACTGAACTAAATGCCGAGGACAAGTCTGTGATTTCCACATCCGACATCTCAATGTTATACATCCATTACATCAATCAAGAGGGTAGTATGTGTTTTAAGACCCCCTAAAGGTGCCGCCTAATGTAAGATACGTTTTTATTAAGTTTTTGTTTTTTAGAAAAAGGTTATATTATATTATTTTTTGATTTATATAGGCACAAATGCGTACAACTTAACTTTTAAGAAAACGACCCCCAAAACACCTGAATTTTAAATTAATAATTAGCAAATAGATTACTAACACCCATACAATAAGGCAATATAAGGATATTGTACTTACATTCACACATATTTGCATAGCTTAATTGGCGGGTAACGTTGGCATTGGGGTGGCCAACGATTAGCATTCAGCTACGCGAGAGTAAACTTATGGCACCCCGTTTTAGACTCCCCCTAGCTAACGGCCCAATCAAGAGCGAATGGGCTCAAAAATTTTTGGTGAGTACTCTAGTATTTGCTAAGTAATTTAGATATATAAACTTCTTTTATCAAGATATTTGCGGGAATGCATAGCAGGCAGTGAAACTTGTGGCTCGATCTCCAAAGTAGCCCGCTCTTTCAACGCGTATTAGACTTTTATGAATCCTCTATATATAATATCTATTAATATTAGAGTTTCATGATTATATAGTAGTAGGAAGAAAGATATTAATCTATAGGATATAATTATTTGTCACTATATATATATATAATATATATATATTATAATATATATAGTATATATAATTATTTTAATCAGTTCTGTGTAAAACAAAATATATTATCTATATTATATATATATATATTATATATATATATTTATAATATGGTCTTATATATATATATATCTATATGTATATATATATATTATATATACTCTCACTATATATATATTATTGGGTTTTAATATTATTCAATTAGATCTTGCTCGTTATTTAGTAATAAATATAATCTAATTAAAGTTATGATAAGGGTAATAGCCATTCAGTCTATACAAATCAATTTAAATGTTATTTATTATATAATGGTACCTTTTAAAGATTTTTTCATTTATTTTGGAAAGTTTTTAATTATTAAAAAACCATGTCTTAGACTAAGTTCTCTTAGCACTTACAATAAAAAATTATATTTCCTTTATTATAACCAATAAGGATTCTTAATAAGTAAACTATATTTTTCATTTTTTAAAAGGTGCGGACAAAAGAGGGAAACTTTTTTTGATCCGGCACATGCACGTCCGCCTAAATTTCCTGGCGACTTCGCACCTCCGCTAGTCCGCACCTATTCTGGTAGTCGCTCGGAGCGGACTAGCGGACTGGCGGACTAGCGGACTAAAGAGGGGAAGTGACTCACACTCTGATATAATTATATATATATATAACGTGTATATATATATAGGCTTTAGGTAATCTTATTATTATATATATATATATATAATATAATGTATATTAATATATATATATCAATAACTATATATATAGTATAATCTATAGTATATATATATATAGGGTATAGTATTTTAGTTAAAAGGTTGTGAGACAAGGGGGGAATCAAGCGGGTTCACCCCCCAAATTATTTAAGAGATCCAAATTTATTTGATTCCTTAAGTCTCTTAATAATATAATAAATAATAAATAAAATAATAATATATCATAATTAAATAAATAATAAATAATAATATAATATAAATAATCATAATATAATATATAATTACATAATAATAATATTAATGAAATGAAAGGTACATTATTAATAGGAAATGAGGCGACTTTGTTTGTGTCCGTAACTATTTCTTAAGTCAAGTGGCCTCTCTCATATATATATACTATATATATTATAATATATATATATATATATATATATATATATCATATTTATATATATAATAACCATATATCTTATAATTATATATAATATTACTATAAATAATTATTACCTAATAAATTAATATATATAGTATATATATGGATATAGTATAGTATATATATATGCAGGTTACCACCTTCACTAATTAATATATCTATATATATATCATCTTAAGTATTATTATAATATATAATATTATAATTATATATATATATATATATATATATAATATAATAACTATATAATATAGTATATATTATATATAATATTTATATATGGCAAAGATTTATAATTGATAATTTAAGACAGGGACTTACATGTAAGGTTTTCCAAGATTTGCCAAGATAGTAGATCCATGTTAATTTAAAATATTGATAAGATGCTAAGATTAATAGAAGATTTAAAGAAATAAGGAATAAGCTGTTATGCGTTGATGCGGAATGCAGCATCAGTGCTCAAGTTTTCTTCAAACTAAAATCTTTCTCTCCTCATGAACCATGGTTCGATCGTGTTTGTTTTCTCTGGCATTCATGCTAGAGACAGTGCATATCAGGGTGGAAAAATTCTCGTTCTAGTATCACTCTCGCTAATTTGTTGTTCCTCCAACCCCATCACATGCAGGGATAATCTCTTCGACGAGCCCTCAAAGCGGGCTTTCATAAACGACAAGTAAGCCCGCTACATCTTCCTTATGGTTCTCTCATTCTGGCTAACAAATTTTCTGGCCTCTTGCAATTCTCACATTCTAGCAACTTTCTGTATATCTGCACTTTCCCCCTTTATTCGATCTGGATGATTCATTTGCCTAGTTCTAAACACTGAAAGGCCACATCTCTTTGACCTCTCATTTCATCCTCTAACTACCCTGGGACGATTCTGGCATACTCTTCCTACTAATTCTCTCTCTGCAGGTGTCTAAGCTTTGCCTATGATTAGCAATCTGATACGGAGTGCATTTGGGCCTCCTGAAATTCTATTGTTACGTAGACACAGGAGACGGAGTAGCTCCATGTTGGCTATTTTCCTCCCGAACTTTGAAGGATGTGTAGCTTACGTGTATCCACCTGTAGCCTCGTTCAACATATAACACTCTATGTCTCAATACTAGCATTTCCTCAGTGTTGGAAGCTTTGGCCAAACTGCCCACCACTACTATCCGATAAAAGGAACGGCTCTGATCTTCTAATATCGCCTATAGCTTCACTTGTATCTATCTAAGATCTTTTAAAACCCTTCTCAATCTCTCACTTCTTAGACCACTGGAATCTCATTCCCTTCGCAGTACGGCCTTCGGGCGCTCGAGGTTACTGGCGATACTTTCCTATCTAAGCGATTTATGATTTTTTCGCTCTTAGGAACTGACGGGGCGACTTGCTGGTGGTCGCTTGACATAACCTCAAGCATCTGACCGAGTTTTGCTTAATGTCATTTTGCTCTCCAATGCTCCTCCTCCTTTTGGGTTTCTTCGTTACTCTTTGCTTACTATGTCTATCATTCAAATCGCTCAATATCGGTGTTGTTGATGGGGCGACTTCTTCTCTTTTTCTGTTAATTGTGGTTCTGTTTTATTCCCAACTTTATTCTACTTTTCATTAATGTCTTCTCACCTGCACTATCTAACTCTATTCACTCATCTGCCGATGACTCGACCCTTCATTCTTCAAACTCATATCAATTCTGCTACCTCTTTTACACTTCTAGAATTGTCTCTCGTCATAATCTTTCCGATTCATATGTTGCTGTGCTCGGTACGAATTTCCGGAGGGGTGTCTCAACCTTGTGGGAATTCAATTCTTGTAAAAGCAATCAACATTTCTACTAAATCTCGATTTCTCCAAAACACCTTCGTTACACTTCCTATCTCTTTCGATGGTTTCTCTCGTTTCTCCTGTTGACAATAAAAACATTTGGCCTTAGCCTAAACAAAAATGTCTTGGAACCTCTCGTCACAACGGTTGCCACTAGGGCGGCCTCTAAGAACTGAAGTTCTGTTTAGCCTGGCAAGAGCTTTACTTTTATCCTCTTCTCGTTGGTTCAGCTGTATTAGCAAGGGTTTCATCCGCCTATAGTTTATGGAAGTAACTGCTCTCATATCTGAGGGGGGAGGGGTCTGTGTTTCACCCGGCTTTTGGACAGAGTTGAGTCAAGCGGCCAAAAGCTTATAAAACTTATCTGTCTTTCAGTTCACTGGCCCCTCTATCTTTGTGGCGTGATGTTGGCATGCTTTATCTCTATCAAATAGGAACCGCAAGCGGTCAGTGCTTGAGGGAAGACTTATCACTCGCGTACACTGGGACCATTTACATACCCTTCGTAGCACACAGGGTGCCCGTATCTGTGCAAACAAGTTTTGTGTCTCGACATTGGCTAAGAATCCATGGCTAGTTCATTGTGGTGATTCCTTCTTTCCCACCAATTCTGTTCTGTGGAATTCTGTCAGTTCTCTTCCTCTGTATTTCTGCTGAAATTATCTGCCTGCCTTTAAAAGCTGCGTCTGTGTTCATTATATGCTGTAATTTGCGCTTGAGGGTGAACTTTAGAGCGTACTATACCCCCGTCCTTGATAGGGCTGCTTGCCGTGATGGTGGTGACAACTGTAAAAAAATAAAAATTCTATGGGTAGTGGGCAGATTATGTGGCATAATGAACTGAAATTCCTCTCCCGCATCAAACATCATTCAGAATTATCCCAAAAATCGCACTCTTTCAAACATTACCTCAGATTGTCCTATGTTGCAACCACTTTTAACCATTTGGAGACCTTTTCAAACTTAAATTTAACTTTAGTTAGAGTTCTAGTACTCACGCACAGACAAATCTACATAGCTATACTACCAAGATCAACATCATCAAGAAGCTTGCTAAATCTTACTTCCCCTTTCTTCCTTTTCAACACACAAACACTTTCACACCACACTCATTTTCACATTTCCTTTCATCTTTGTTTCAGTCACAGAGAGACAATCAAATTTGCCCTTTCTAAATAATCATCAGCTCTCTCCTCTTTTCGGTGTCAACATATCTATTTCTCTGCATTTCATTGCCATACGATTTCTATTTTCGCCAAAGATATAAGGCGTTTACGCGGGTCACTGACTTCTGTTCTCCAGCGCATGCATTAAGCATTCTGGCAAAGATATTGGTAGTGGGCAGCACCATCTTCTCGACTTATCGCCTCATGACACACAGGATACGATGTGGGCAATTTTTTTTCCCTACAATAGGGATAAAAGGGATAAGGAATGTCTGTAGGAGTTGTTAGAAGGGGGTGTGGGTTTATAATAGTGCAGTATATGGATAATGATGGATACTACATGGTGTTTTAAGTATTGTCTGGAGGATGAGTTTTGATACGAACTCAATTTTCATCACAACATCACTAATTATTTTCAGAACCGCAAGCTGCGAACTTTTGGCATTGGGCCGTCCATCACATATCCTACATCAAATCTTGGGTATATATCGGCCTTTATATCTAGAATGATATATATTACTCTAATATATATCATTATTACTCTTATTATCCTTATTATTACTTTAATATACCTATATATTCTATATCTATTTTTTTATTTATATATATATCTTCTGATTATTCTTTTGAGTTTGTAATTAGGGGTGTCCCGGCAACTGAAATTTTGCAGTTCCGCCAGGAATGATTAGCGGATCACAAAAAATTCGGCCGGGACCGATTCTTATGACTTTTCCTTTAACTATAAAGAATGTACAAAAAAATATATTTTATATACGGTAATTTTCACATAAATATTATATAATATATTTTAGTACTACATTGGAAATCATCATCGGAGAATATTTGGAGGTTGATTACGCAACATTCCTAGTAAAAGGGAGAGTCTTGTATTTTCTGGAACAGGGGAAATCACAGCAATAGATCCAAGCCGTGAGATAAGGGAGTTTTAAGGAGAGTTTTTCTCCCACAAGATTTGGCATCAATGACCCCAAATCACAGAGAATAATGAATTTTATTGCATGGTAACCAACATTCACATTCACTGAAGAGAAGGGATTCTTATTGCACAGAGCATATCAAGCCGAAAATATCTTCAATCCTAGAGTGAAATATTTTGTAGACGATGTTCGCAAGATTCATAACAGGATTCTGATCAGCAGAATTACATAGTTTATCTAAGGCTGAACCAGATATCATTTAGCTACTATACAGATTATAAGAGCTAATTCAACGATTCATTTTTTGTTAATCGGACTCTGGTTATACCAGCGAGTTTTAAAAAAATGGATGTGTACTTCATTCGCAAGTATTTCACAGGTTTTATTCTGGAATTGGAAATCATTATGAGTTGGAAATTAATGAGATTTGGGAAATTTTATAGTGATTCTCCTCGACCCAAGGATGTTCTTCATCGACCACTTCGGGAATGTTTGCAGTTTACACTGCACAAACCAAAGTTTTTTTTTTAATATTTTATTTTCCATACCCTTTCAGATGCTTCCTAGGTAAAGGCATCCAAACTTATTTTCTAACTTTTTTAGAGTATTGACTAAAATTATAGAGGCAGAAATAACTTACTAACAAGAAAAAAATATTGACAAGAAAAAAAAAGAACGGAAAAAGGCAATCATTATAAGTTAAATGTTTTTAGACGAGATTCTTAAAATTTATTGCGAAAATGCGCAATTGAGTACCTTATTTAGAACACTAGTATCTAAATATCCAGTTTGCAAATTCGACTTGTTACACAACAAATAAACGGGACTGCAGAATTTTAGCGACGCACAAGCTTATATAAAAAATAAATTCTATTATTAGGCTATATTTACAGATCTTCATAAACTACTAAAGTCTACTACTCTAGTACATCAATTGCAAATTTACTAGGTTTC
>JABUQX010080854.1:0-10179 GCA_015478945.1 Trachelipus rathkii
ATCAATATGTTTATTCACATATAATCATATATCTACTATAAAATTTTCTATGATATATTATTCAAATAACTTATTTTTACTCACTTCACTATCATCACACTCCTTATATATATATATATATATAATTATACACTCACTCCCTCCCTCCTTCCTCACTATCACTCTACTCATATCTCCCTTCACATTACTATATTTATACTCACCTTATTACCTATTACTACATCCACTATATTACACTTATACTATCTCACTTCCACTTAACTTCAACTATACCCTTACACATATACTATACTCCTCTCTCCTACTCATTACATCATCATTCAATCTAACTCCCTAGTTACTAAACTCTAATTCACTAATCTATTCAATATATACGTCTACTATATACTCCTCAACTATCTCACTTAACTATCATATCATATACTAACTAGTCTTATTGCCTCACCACGGAAGTTCTGTTATAAGGTCAGTACATAAAGAAGAAAAGATTTTTCTATCTTTATTCATCTCTATTATCTTTATCACTAAATTCTTAATAAATTTCTCTTTTTTGAATCTCTAGTTCATCATCTTTTTCGCCACTTTTCATCTATTTATCTCTTGTTTCTGCTCTCACTGTTCTCTCCGAATTCTCGATACGATTGGTTACCAACCCTCCACCCTCCCCCCTCTATCCATATTCTAACTTTCTCCAACCGATATTTTCTATAGAGGTGCTCCCCATGCTCAAACCTCATCTCACTCTTTTTCTTCTCATTCCACTCCGATTTCCTCAATCTCTTAATACTTCTATGTCTTCTCATTTAATAGCTGGAAATATCTATCTCTGTTAAATTTGTATTTATAATAATTTTCACTTCAATCACAATCTAAATATTACATAAATCTAGTCACGAAATTAGCTCCAAAATATCCCTACACTTACCATGCTGTGTTCATCGCTAATCACTACCTCGGAGTCTTTTCTTTTCTCAGCCATATAGGATAGACAATCCTTCTCAGTCCCTTCTCTCTTCACCCTCTCCTCCAGTTCACCCTCTCCTAACCCCAATCCTCCTCCACCGACCGAAGCTCTTTCCTCGATCCCTTAAACACGTCATTCTCCTTCCTGACATATTTGGTACACTGGTTATATCACAGTGCTCTTCACATGTACCATTTTCAAAAAAGTGCTTTCTCAATTGTTTTTTCCACTCGCGTCAATTCACTCTCATCTTACTCCCCTTTATTAATATTTTTTTTTTTATAAATTTTATTAAATTTGGTTTCTTAAAATTCTTAACAAATAAATAAAGTTTCTCTCCTAACCGATTTTTTTTTTAGACATATTTGTTTTTTTGATCTTGGCCCTTAAAGTAGATCTGATAGAATTTTCTTCTTTTTTTGAGACTCAACCACGCGGGTACTTCCCTTGGCTCTAACTATTAACGTCGTCCTATATCAATAACGGAAAGAAAAATCTTTTCACCCGGTCATACACATTTTTTAGTTTATACATCCTTTAAAGGATATTTCGCCTCGCACGATTTTTTTTTCCTTTTTTTCTTTTAAGTAACGGAGATATGGCATATTCCTTTCTTTCGGTTCTATACATGAAAAGATTATCTTATGATAAATTTAAATAAGGGGCAGAAATTTCCTACCGGCGAAATGCAATACACAGAGTAGCCGGCGATCTCGTATTATAACTGGCATTAGACTCTATTTTTATTTTTGATTGATTTTGCCACCCAACATCAATGCATAGAACTCTAAATTATCAAACAATCCTTTTTTTTATATAACAATGTTGTGAAAGATATGAAGTTAGCGAATGTTTATTCAAATTAAAATTGGATAGAATTTTTTTTTGGGGTTTTTATTACTACTTATAATACCGGACTTCATCACAAACTGCCCTTATTTATATCCAAATGTAATCTACTTATGTCGCTCCTATCCCTCCCTGCCCTTCACTCATCTCCCTCACCTCATCACTCCCCCTCCTAAATACATCCTTCTCCTCACATCACTTCTCACTCTCATCATCCCTCACAATGCATATTTCTTTTTCCTCCTTCATTAAATAAGTCTTAAGAATAATTTGGTGTGCTAGATTTTTTATATCTCTTCTATATATCATTATTTTTTTATATATAATATAAGACTTTTAAAACGTATGTAAGTTAAAAATAATTTGGTTGATATTGTTTAATTTTCATTCTTGATCATTCATTTTTTATTTAGCACTCAATACAAAACTTTTTAAAATACGTATGAAGTTAAAATAATTTGGAAGATTTAATTTTTAATTTTTTCTCTTGATTCAGCATTTTTTATTCTCTACTTATAAATTAAGACTTATCTTTAAACGTATGTAATCGCTACTTACTCAATTATTTTCTTATTCTTTAATTATTACTCTTATTAATTATTATTACTGTTAAATATTGATATAAATATTTTATCTCACAATTAAAACAGTATACATGCTTAAAACTTTCGAATCCTATATGGGACTCCATTTTAATGTGTGATAAAGATGATGATAATTAGCCATAAGCAAAGTGGTGTCCATACTAGCTAAGAAGTCTCTGTCCTACTGGCCCTTTCTCTACTGGTGCAACACATAAATGACAATAACATCATCTGTCTATAATCTATTCAAAGGGTGTGCATAATGTCCCGTTACACTAATAAAATAGAAATTCTCATTGCATCTCCAATGCTAATCTCTCCTCAACATCCGAAGCATTCCAGTCTTGGAAACTCATACAAAGTATTAAAACAGATTTTATATCTTGCACTTCTATCTTCTCTATTATTATTCTTTTTTCACAAAGTAAGCTCCAAGAAGTTATTCTCTATATAGATAAAATTCGATGATCTCTCTCTCCCATTTCTTCGACCTAAAGCGGTATATATAAAACTAAGAGACCCATTAGGGAAAGTCTCATTTTTATCTTTTTGTCTCGCATTCTTTCTTTATCCCGAGATTATGGGCACATTTCGGCGGACGCCAACTCACTAAGGTATTCATCAATTCCGGCATAAGATTCCGCCCAGTCGGAATGTTCTTATAATGTTTATGAGTTATTGTCGTATAATATAAGAATAGTGCACTATAAGACCCTCTAACACAGAGAGCTATCACTATCTGTAACTATTTATTAGTGAACTCGTCAAGGGGACGAATATTAACTAGTATAGTACTTCAAATGACCTAATATATATATATGCGAACTAGTATATGTTATTTCTAAATTATCTAGTTATATATAATATATGATGTCAACTGTCTATATAGGGTTCTAATGTTATACCCCTTGGAGCTTAGGCCACACTTAGACTTTATATACCCCTTTTTATTTTTATATAATATATTATATATATATTTTTCTAATATATATTTATAAGTATATATCTTCTATATATATATATGTATTTATATATATACTATACATAAACTTTATATACTATTTATTCATTCTATCTTTCTATTACCTATTTTATTTAACTCTAGCTATGGCCAAAATCTCAACCTTTTATCTATCCTTTCAGACTAAATTCGTATATAGTATAGTACTCATACCATTTTCTATCTTCGTACCCCGTTACGGTTTTTTCACAATAACAATACTCGCACTTATATATATTATCCTGCATTAACCACGTAAATATCCAATTCAATATATTTATATTTTATATTTATATTTATAATCTTATCTTTATTTTCATATGAACACGTTTCTCTGCCTCCTGTTCTATTCATTTCTTTTATTCATCTTTATATTTATATTTCATCTTTATTCTCCTATATTATTTTATTTTCTTAAACATTTATACTATCTATATTATACTCTCTCTTCTTATTTATTTATCTATATTTATTTTCCATATTATTATTTCACTTCATTTTATTTTATTAATTTCTTTATTTAATACCATTATGTGATTATAATATATATATATATATATATATATATTAATAGTATATATAGTATATATTATTAGCATATCACTTACATTAGATTTAGTCATTATTATATACTGAAAATTTAGTGAACTTTAGATCTATACTGTTTATTTTACAGTACCATAATATTATATATATTATTTATATATATATATTATTTATTATTATTAATATATATATTTATTATTATTTATTATATTAATAATATAAGTAATGATAAAAATGTTGATAAATTTTATTTTCAGCAATTCTGAGAAGCTGTCTTCTGAATTGCCAAACTCGATATGATAACTTGAATGTCTACTTGTGCTTTATCAGACGGTTTTAAAAAATATGTCTAAACGTGGAAGCATTTGCTTAAACGCTTTCTTTACTTCTTCCTATAATTTCCTTGAGTCTTAAACAATTACCGCTTTCCTTTCATCCTTGTCCTTATTATACAGAATTCCAAGGATATTCATATGTCTCGCTATGATGTTACTTCTCAAGTCATTACTTTTACCTCTTTTACTGTTTTTTGTCGTTTTATAATCTTGTTATTTAGTTTTATTTTTTCTTTGCTTTTTATGTGTTTTTCTTATGATTTCTCATCACAGATGTTGCCGCACGTTACTATTATATCTAATGCTATCTTTTTACTATTATCTAATCTTTATTATATATATAATATTAATATCTTAATTAATATTATTAAATATATTAATTATATATATATATTCTTATTTTATTATATTATATATTATATATATATCTTTTATATATTATATATATTAATTATATATTATATATATATATTATTATATAATTATATATATATATATTTATATTATATATATAATAATATTATATTATATATATATATATATATATATATATTTCTGTTGTTGTTGTTGTTGTTGTTGTTTGATTTTATGTTTTCGTTGGTTGTTGTTGTTTTGTTGTTTTGCCGCTCGCTTGGTAATGATTTACTTATATATACGCTAGACACATCACAAACGATATAATGCAGGCTATGGTGACGGGTCCGGTTTGGGTTAGGGCGTTTCTGGGGAGGGTATAGCTTCGGGCGGATTGGAGGAAGAGCAGTTATAGTAGTTACTCTCAAATGCAAAAAGTCATTTTGAGGGCTGCTAGGGGAGTCATTAGGGGAACTTGTTTTAGTATCTGTATTATTGGTTTAGTTGGTTATCGGGCTGCTATGATTGAGGTTGTCATTGGGGTGTTGTAGGGAAGCATATATGCTGCTGATTTTTTAGTTCAGCAATGTGGATTCTACGTGATAGCTGATAGTAGCTGTATTTAGGTTAAAGTAGCTAAAGTGATCGTTTTTTAGGAGTAGTTAGGGTGCTTAGTTTAGGGTATATCTAATATTTATTGACACTAAATGACTTAGTAAGGTATATGTAAGAGTGAATGAATAAATTGTATTTATATTATAGTTTTATGGGATTTTACACAGTGATTTGCTATTAAAATAATATACTATAGTACTTATATGTATATAAGCAGGTGGTTTGGTGTATTTATATGTTATATGGTGTTGTGGTTAGGTATATTTTTCTTAAATGGTATAATCAAAAGTATGTATGACGATAGTGAGCGTGTGTAAGAATAACATTCGTAAAAGTGATTTGATTTATAATTAATTTATAAAGACCGAATTAATAGGAATGGTTTTATGTCTCATATATGGTTATTTAATTTGTATTTTAATGTGGTATTTGAAGTTATTAAGAGTATGAGTGAGTGGCATGGATAATGTGTAAGTTAGAATGATGAGAGATGGAGGTGAGTGGAGGGTGCCTATATATATATACTATTTACATATATATGAGTATGAATTTTCTGATATTTTATGTGAATTTACTAAAAAAGAAGAAAAGTTATTTTGTAACGAGGATTGGTAGATATAGCGATTATATATGAGTACAGTGTTATATATAGTGTGTAAATAATGGATACTAGGTTATTGAAAGTAAACGAGAAAGATAAGGTTTATGTGTGATTGTTCTTCTTTTTCTTATTTCACGCTTGTTTGCACAGTGTTTTCTTCTCTCTTGTGTGTTGTCGTTCATTCTTTTCATTCGTCTGTGTGTATCGTTCTTGCTTTTGTCTGTGATTACTTTATGTTAGCTTTTCTGTAACTTTTATTCTATCTCTTTAGGGATACTTTTTCTGTACTGACTTTTTACGCTTCGTGACGGTGCTTGCATGTGTCTTTTGTCTCTTGTTACGTGTATGTTTGTTACGTATTGCGTCTGGAAGGTGGTTTGGTCTTTTTGTTCTTCTTTTAATTTTTTTGGTGTTGGTTCTGTAAAGGGGGATTTTAACTCTGTGATGCTTTCTTTTAGTGTTTTTCTCTATGAGGTGTGTTATAATTGCTTCTCTGTTTACTTTGTTCTCTATATTTCGTTATATAGCTTTTGATGCTTTATCTTTTTCTTTTTCATTTTCGGTATTATTAGAGTTTTTTCTTTTTCTTTTTTTTCGATTTTTACTTTTTCTTAAATTTTCTTTGTGTTCCGATGGTATTCATTCTCTTTTTTGTGGCGTGTTGGTGTGTCTTATGGAATTTCGATCTATATAGGCTCGAACGTTATTAGCATTTCAGAGTTTTTTATTGTTGGTGGTTTGTCGAAAGGTGGTATTCGAGAGATAATATTGAAAGTATGTTGAGATGGTTTGGGTCTCTATGAGAAAGGATGAATCTGTACATATATGTTTCTCCTCTTCTTCGGTTTTGTCAGGGATCATTTTTATAGTGTTTTGTCGTATGCGATAGTGTCTCTTGCTTGTGCTTGTCATGTTGCGACTTTTTCCGGTGAGCCAATCTCTGATAGCAAGTTACTTCGTAGTTTAATATTCTGGTTTTTTGGTTTTTCTTTTGTTTAAATGAGGGACGCGATGATGTCAGAGTGTACGTAGGTGTTTCTTTTGTAAAGTTGTGAATGGTAGAAGTTTTGTTAATATTAATATTTCTTTGGTTGGACTTTGTGAGTGAATTGTTTTGATAGTGGCTAAAGGCGTTATTTGCATTGATAGAGTTCTATACGTTTTTTATTCTTCTTCTTTTTTTCTTGTTTTATTTGATTTATATCCAAATAGTTATAGAGATTTGCTTACTGTTCATATCATGATTGTGTTATCTTCTCTCTGTGTCTCCCCATCTTCGTTGATCTTGTTGGTTTATTTCCTTGTATCTTTTTCCTGGAATTTTCCGTGACAGTTAAACCAAATTATAATATGACTGTTATAAAAATTTAATTTTTATAAATCAATTTCTTTTAGTAATTTCTTTGTGATATTAAATTTTGTAAGTTTATTTGCCTTACATTAATTTATGATTGGATAGGTTTCAGACTTTTAGGTGGGTCTTTTTTTTTGAATTTCTCTTTGAAGGTACATCGTTAATATTAATCATCCGAACTAAGATGGTCGAAAATATAAACTTGGCTTTTTGGATCAGTATTTTATCATTATTTCTTTTATTTCTCTATTTTTAATTTTTAGAATATAATGATTGAGGGTTATGTATCACGTGTGATAATGAATTTTTGATAAAACTTTTTAAGATTCTCCCATATTATTTAACCAATTAGAATACATTTGTCAATTTAAGAATCAATCATCAATTTTTATAAACAGAGCTATCTGTTGAATTTTGTATATTCTTAACTATTGTTCTGCAATAGAGCTTTGGATAATTGTTACATGGTAGAAGGGTACAATGTGTTATCATATCATGGACATATTTTAGGGGCTTTGCCTGGGTGTGAAAGATTTGAAATTGGAAGAATGCTTAGAGTAGCTGTGTGTGTGAATTAAATATTTTATTGATAGAAATCTCGTTTTGGATATATTTTAATTTCTGAAGATATTTTTTGATCATTTGTAAGGGATTTATGATAGTGGGGTTTGGTTTATAGCGTAATGTTTTCTGGTGTGGTTGAGCTGTGCTGAGAGTCAAGAAAAAATGGATTAATCCGTAAAGATGTCTGAAGAAATGGAAATGCTAGTTATGCGGAAGACTAGAGAAGGTCATTGAGGAGTGAATTGCGTGAGAGTTTTTGTGTTGATGGTGGTGGCTGTTTGCTGTCCAGGGGATGAATTCACTATTGGAGATAACTATATACGTAGGGTCCGTTCGCTAGTCTTGTGAATGCTCTATGGGTGGATTTCTTTTTATTTTGTTTTTTCTTTTCCAAATTTAGCCACTTTTTTCCTGTCTGTGTTCTGGCGGGATTATTTTCTCATTTCTCTGTCATGGTGGATTTTCTCTAGTGTTTACTGACGACTCTAAACAGAGGACAGTGTGAGTGCATCTGCTGTCTTTTCTATTGCAACTCCTCCCATACCCTCCACCCTCATGCTTCAAAATTTACGGCAGAATTAAAGGTTAGAATGATTGCCCTCTCTCGAATTTTATTCTTTAACCAAAACCATTCTTATGTCATTTATTCGGATACTCTCTGCACCCTCCAGGTGCTTAAAGCCCCCTATTCTAAAATCACAAAGGTATCTGCTGTACAACAGATTCTACGACTGCTCCACTCTCGCAAGAAACAAATTACACTATACTGGACCCCCTCTCAGGTAGGGGTGACTGGGAACGAAGTCGCTGACAAAAAGGCCGGAATGGCCGCCTTCTCTTTCCGTAGATGTTCTAGGTTTCTCCTGGATGTCATTCAACAAGGTCACCTCCCACCAACTGATTTTTATTCTGCTCTCCGACAGGACTTTCGATCTTACTGGCAGGAGTGTCAGGCGAGTGATCAGCGAGAGAACAAACTTAGAAATATAAAATCGAACATTGGTAAGTGGTCTTCTTCTCCCCGACGCTTTCACGAGGTGACACTTGCACTCCTCAGCATTGGCCACACAAACATCACTCACAGCCACTGCATGCCACAGGATCCTCCACCAATCTGCAAATTTTGACGTCGCCATAACCAGCAATCTAGTCACTATATTTTCATTGGATTGTCCACAACTGGTCCCCATTCGCAATCACTATTTTCCTACTCCCGTATCTTTTCTGAATCCCCCCACTTCAATAGTAACTCTATTTTCTCTTACCTTCAAGAATTGGATATTCTTCAAAATGTATAATTTTATAATGTAATATAAAGACAATATATATAAAGTAAAAACATTTTTTTGACACCCACCCAACGCATATATATATATATATATATATATATACATATATATTACATATATATATATATATATAGTTATATTATATATATATTGTTGTTATTATTATTGCTATTATTATTATTATATATATATATATATATATATATATATAAATATATATATATATATATATATATATATATATATATATTATTATTATTATATATATATATATATATATATATATATATATATATATATATATATATATATATATATATATATATATATATATATATATATATATATATATATATATATATATATATATATATATATATATATATTCATATATTTTTATATATATATATATATATATATATATATATATATATATATTCATATATATATATATATATATATATAGGTTAATTTCCTCGAGTACCTGCCGTTATAGGACCTATAGAAATGAGATAGTGTGCCAATGGAGGGTCCAGGGAGTTAGAAAGTAGGGGAAAGTTTATAACTTTCTTAGCCTTAGAATCAATCCTATCTAAAATATGGGTAGAACAGGAGCCCTCCAAATGTTAGAACAGAACTCTCAGTTTTTTAGGCAAGCTTAGCTACCCTTGTAACATAAGATTTCCCAAGACAATTTTTCGTTTATGTTCAGATTTAAAAATTTTTTTTTCACGATTAGATGTTATAGCCGTCGAAGGAGATAGGAAAGTTGCAAGGTGCTTTTTGAGAGGAATATGTGCAGAAGGTGAGTTTTTAAAGAGTTGAATTTCGCAAAATGTCCGTTACACCACCTGGAAATCCCATCCAGATCCGCAAGAATAGAATTAGAAAGCTGTAGACGAGAGACAATTCTAGATGCAAATGAGGGGAACAGATCTGAGATGAGTGGAAGAATGGAGTCATCAGCTTAAAAATGGATAGTTATAAGTAGATGAAAGTAAGAATGAAGTTGGAGGTAGAACAGAATCTTAAGGAGCACCACAATTAAGTGCGCACGAAAAGGAGGAAGGGTTTCACGATAAATGCGAAAACGCCAACACCCAACAACTGAACGAAGTACACTG